>JAPSGF010000037.1:731034-963915 GCA_035772895.1 Perdix hodgsoniae | reverse complement strand
CCCGTCCCGTCCCGTCCCGTCCCGTCCCGTCCCGTCCCGTCCCGTCCCGTCCCGTCCGTCTCTTCCGTCTGTCCCGTCCCTGCGCTCAGCACCGCGCCCCGGCACGTTGGGACCCCCGCAATTAGCGGCACTCCCGAATCGCTCAGCCCGGGTGTCAGCCAGTTGCACCCACCAGAACAGTCCGGGCCCGTGGGAAGGGCGGAAAGGCTGTCATGGACTCTCTTCTGCACCTCTTCCCTTAGCAGAGCCCCATGGCCCATCACATTTTATTGCTGAGATACCGACATCACAGGACGGACCCGAGTAATACACGCACGCATTTATTCTGTTTGCAGGAATCGAGGTTTTTTTACACAAATAATTCCCAGCACACTTTTTTCGACGGCGCGAAATGGTCACAAAGCCTTTGTAGTGCGCCAGGTCGGCACCGCCCGGTACCAGAGCCTCGCTCCCGAGCCTCGCTGACGCGGCGGTCCGTTCCCTGAGCCCGTCGGAGCGCAGGGGGCGGCGCGGCCCCAGGACAGCACCTTGAGCCCCTCCCGCCCGGCCACGGATCGCCTCAGCCCACGCAGAGAGGCGGCGATGAAGTCGGTGTCCATCATGTCGCCTGTTCCCTTCAAAAAGGGCACGTCCTGACCTCGCTTCCCCACGTGGAAGGTTGTCTCGAACCTTTACACAGATGTGTCTGAACGCACAGAAACATGCATTTTCCCCTTCCGATCCGCCTTTATTATCTCTCCTACTTTCTGCTTTCTCTCCTTGGGCTACAAGGAAGTTCCCCAGGTATCTGCGAGCGCATGTGAAGGGACAGTATTCCCGCAGCACTCCCGAGACACCCCGGGACCCCCCTGCATCACTTCATTCCTCAAAAAACTGTTGATCCACTCCAAGTGCGAGCTGAACCTTTCCATTTAGTGTTCATAGCTGCGTCGCTCCCTTCCTTCTATCCCTCCCTTTTTCCAGAATTCGTCCGAGTTTGGGATTGCCAGGGCTCCCCGAACTGCCCCGGGGCTCAGGCAGGAGCAGAGCCGGGCATCGGGACGGTAACGTTTGGTGTCAGGCAGCGACACTGCTTCTCAGCCAACTGGACGAGGATGGGCTCAATTATTATTATTGTTATTCTTGCTATCATTCTTGTTATTGTTGTTATTGCTATTATTATTATTACTATGCCAATTGCTGCTGTTATTTACCATTACAGCTTGTTATAATTTATTATGATGATATTCTATTTGAAATCATCCATTTGCAACTTGCAAAGCACCACTACATTCACCTTAAACCTGCTTTCTGTCCCAGCCAATGGTGGCAGGGGCCGGTTAGCCTGTCCCCCCGGAGCATTAACCCTTGTCGCGAGCTGCAGCGAGCGAGGAGCTGAGCTTTGGCCCCGAGGAGCCGTGTGCATGGATCTGGCACAGCTTTGCTCCTTTCACTCCTGGACCTTTGTTTTGGTGGCGAGCGGGGAGAGCAGGGAGCGCTGTGCTCGCATTTCCCTCCGGCTTTTACACACACACACACACACACACACACACACACACACACACACACACAAATCCCCTTCCAACTTTCTGCCTTTTGCGCTTCCCTCCCAGTTTTTCACTTCTCAGACCTACTGGCAGCATTTGCCGAGATCTAGATCCCCGCCGTGGTAAGTGATGCTTTTCTCCATTGCAAAACTCGCTCAGCTCTCGGCTCGCTGTCCCAGGGACGGGTGTAGAAGTTGTATTTGTTTGGTGCAGAATTGCCCAACCCCACTGGTTTCACGTCAAGCAGCAAAGACTAAAACTATTGTCGTGTCTTAACTCTGAATGGGAGCAAGCAGACCAAATAATCATTGCTGGCTCAGACAGTAGCATGGAACTAATGTCATTCTTTTTAAGTTTGCAAAGCAACTTTTTTTTTGTTTTGTTTTTGGGAAAGGGAGCCTGTGTTTTGGGTCTGTTCTTGATATTTACATTACACACCAGACCATAACAAACTATACAAAGAATGCAGCTGCCATATGTGCTTTGTGAACGTGCAATTATGATTGGGGGTTCGTGCATTCAACGTAAGTGTTGCAGACACGACGCTGCCACTCCGCGAGGTTCGCTCAGTACCTGAAACTCGCTCCATATTGGGGGGAAGGGGTGGAGAAACGTGGAGTTTTTAGACCCTCTGTATATATATGTATAAATCAACTACAGTAAATGCCTCCTGGACATTTATTTTTAATGTACAGTTTGCAGCTCTGACTGGATCAAATTCACGATTATTCAGATGAGGCTGAATTTGAATAAGTTGCTGCTTTCTGTCCCCCGCCCTCCCCCATCACCCTTCCCCCCCACACCCTTTTTTTTTTTTTTTTTAATTAAGAAAATGAAGAGGACCGCTGAGTCCGGCTGACCTTTGGCTGGCATAATTTAGCAAGTGAGAAGCTGATCAATTTAAGCACTTCGCTTCTCCGGCACTGCGCTCGGCTCCCACGCACGGAGCGGTGCGGGGTTACCCCGAGCTCCGCAACCGTGGAGGGATCTGTGCCGGAGGAGGGACTCGGGCTCCGCCAAGTTCAGGGCGCGTCCCCGCCGCCGGGAGCTGCCCCCGAGGCACGAGGCCCGAGAGCCGCGCAGGAACCGCGGGCGCGTAGGAACGGCGGGGCCGGGCCCGGCAGGGAGGGCTCCGAGCCGCCGCCGTTCCGCGGGCCCTGCGCGGCCGATAGGGGCTGACCCGCGGGGTTCGGCGCGGTTCCGCGGGTCCCCCGCCCCCGCACTGCGTGCTACGATCGTCGGAGTTGATCTGGTGGGAGCCTGAAAGGGCGTTGCTCACATGACAAGGCACGGGCAAACTCTGGAAAAGGGATTAATCCCCAGAAGTTGCTGTAAAAACAAAAAACTAGACTAAACAAACAAAGAAACAAACAAAAAACCCAAAAAACCCCAAACAAAAAAACAACAAAAATTAAGAAAGAAAGAAAAAAGAAAGAAAAAGAAATTACAAAAAAAGAAAAAAGAAACCGCGTTTCGGGTTTTAACCGATCATTTGTTGAGCATCTGCGGACGCTGCTAGCTGCTGCTGTAGAGACAGCGGAGCGTTCTTCACATGCAGCCCAAAGTCCTTTTTTTCCCCCGCTGGAAGAGGTGAGAGCCATTCCCTCCCTGCAGCAGGGGAAAGGGGCAGGGGCACTGCGGAGGGGCCGTCCCGAGCTCCTCAGGCACAACTTCCATCTGAAGCGGGACCGAGTTCCAGCCGGCTGCAATTTCCCCCTCTCTAATAAGTCCCCTCTGCTAATAAATGATGCCCCTGCTCAGGTTCCTCGGCGTTCTGCAGCTGAGTCCGAGCGAATTTGATCCTTTATTTGAAGATGTGTTTTAATAAAACTGCTGTATCGCTGACATTTTATTAGGAGGTGATCGTTTCTAAATTAATACTTAATCTATGATAAATGTGCGCGCTACCAAACTAGATTCACCTCCATGCACTCCTTTCTTCATTTACACGCATTTTATAGCTAAGAACCCAGCTCGACATTTCCCTGAATCATCAGACCATTAATTTGCAGGGGAGCTGGCTGCTTCACCCAGATGGATATGATTCTGAATAAACTCAAAAGAAAGGCAAAAACATATGTTTTTCTGTCATTTTCTGCTCCCCCTCTGCAGCCCCCCTGCCTCTTTTTTTTCCCCCTCCATGTTGAGAAATGCCTTCAGATATTTCATTATCTAAAAGGCAGAGCAGAGGGCAAGGACTTGGGGAATAGTGCCTTTTAATTCAGAAACTTTCTAAACTTAGAGCAGTTCACCATGTCCTCAAATCTGCACCTTCCAGGAGCAAAGGAGTGATGTGTCAGACACTTCACTCCTATTAAAAAAATACAGACCGAATGCTGTGAGATTCGGAATTCTCCCTCAGACCCTTTTTTTTTTTTTTTTTTTTTTTTTTTTTCTGGTGCACCTTTTACAGTCAGAATGTAAAACAGTCACTGCGGAAATTGATAACAACCTCATGCAGATTGCATTGCGTATCCCTTCCTCCATTTTATTTCATGTAGGTTTTGCTAACAATTTGCAGCAGAGAAATGGAAGAGCTGCCCAGCAAGGATACCTTAGCAGGTTGCAGGCCAAGTGAGCTCAGGCAGCTCAAACGTTAGCAATAAGCTGGGACGAGATGCAATATTTCTAGAGGAACGTTTTTCTGTTGAAAAGAATTATTTTCCATTTAGAATTTCACCTTTCTTTGATGCTTGGATGGTGAACATTTACACCAAAGTCAGCAGGAAACACTGCATGGAGGGTGGCTATGGTGGAACTTCAGGTTTTAAAGTGTAGAACACGAGAAAATGCCCTAACAGAGCAGGCGTAGTTTTGGCTCACTATCTAAAAAAACACTATCTGGGAAATACTCTGAAAATATTCATCTGGTGGGCAATGTGAGTGCTGAGCAGAAACGTATGTTCACCAACTCTGTGATACAGACTGGGAAACACTGCAGATATCACATGACTGATAAATCAGTAATTGGTAAATTCAGCGTCACAGCATTTACAATATCTTTTTCATATTCATAAATGTGCATGTTTAATTATTCTAGTTTGGATTTCCTTGCCGTGACCTTTTGCTGCCCAGCCCTCAGAGTTGTGCTTACTTGTGCTTACTGGCACGCTTGGTTTAGGAGCTGTGTTTATGATACAGGCGGTTACATTGCAAATGTGAGTGTCTCTCTTTAACCCAACATCCTAATCTTTCCCACAGGTGAGTGAAGCATGTCATCTGCTTATGGCAGTGTTAGAGTCAATAATGAGTTTTTAACCAAATAGATGCAGTGCTTTATTTTTACTTACCATCACTGCTCATAGAAAGACTGTAACTGAGGTGAATAATCCTAATGTGATCACTTAGAATCGTCTACTTGGTTTGTTTAAAAGGGTTGGGACGTTTTAAAGAAGTAAACAAAAATATTTTTATGTTCTGGATTAGTTTTCTTCTGTGGTTTTTATGTGAGTTACTCAGTCTGCACGCCTGACCAAAATATAATGTGGTTCATGTGTCCACAAACATTTTTTACCATATAGCAAATTGTTGAATGCTCCTGTAAGCAGCAGTGGAAAGAGGCTGCCAGGAGGTGTAACTACATTAACCGGTGCCACACAGGAGATCTGAAATAAGGGACTGAACCAAAATACATTGAAATCAATGGGAGACTCCTGTTGAGCTGGAACAGGCTTTGGGCTCAGAATAAATGATGGTACAGGTACAGCTCCGTTCATCTCTTTCCAGTTTTTGCTTTGGTTTACTGCACATTATTTACAGGTAACATTCTTGGTCTAGATTAAAATTATTGATTCATCTCCAGGGTAAAAAGATCTGTGTTTGGATGCAAGTACCCACAGTAAGGCTGGACTGGCACTGCAGAGCTGGTGGAAATTACACATGGGGTTCACCCTATAAGAGCAATGAGTGCCTTTAGGATATTTCTAAAATTCCCATTCTTTTGCAGAAGGCTGTAATTCTGTATGAATGCAGTAACTGCCTGAAAGAATTGCTCTGGTCCTCTTCAGTAAATCTGTTCTTCCAGCCACATGGCCACAGGTTGAAATTTGACCAGATTACCAAATCTGTCTGCTTGTTTGCCAAGGAGTAACAGCGACAGGGGACCCCCGCTTGCTCCCCAGTGTTGTTCTACAAATATCACTTAATAATTAATTCCCTGCTAATATTGGAACTTGACTGTGAAAATGCTGTTTTCTGCTGGGAGAATTCAAATGCAGTAAACACTGCTATGGCAAATGGATTGTTTCTATTGGGATATGCTATAAATGGGTTTTGGTCTGTTCCCACTGGAGCCATAAGTTTAGGATCAGATCCTGCTTAATATCATATTTCTCCTTCTCATGATATTTATTGACTGTAGCAAAAAGCTCAGCTATTCAAAAACTCCACCCCTTTTAAAATATATGGACTTGCTTATCTAGAAAAGCTATCAGTGGAATTTTACTTTTTCTCCCCTCGGCTGCAAAGCCCTTACAGACTCTTTTACAAACACCCTCATGTTGAGACACTCTCTCCCTTTAAGTTCTATTCTATACAGAAAAACAACACATTTAATTAAAAAATTCTAACGACACAAAATTGTGCAGTGTTGTCAGAAGTCACAGAGGAAGGGCCAAATCCTTCTTTTCTTAATCTGGCAAAATTCCCATTGACATCAACACTATGTTCTTGATGGAGCTCGAGCATGTACTTTAAGGCTACACCAATTACAGGAAAATTGTCTTACTGTCAGTGTGGTGTTTGTATGTAGGCTGACAGTTACAAGCAGAAAGCTGCCTGCCCATAGTTTGTTCTGGTCATAAATTAGGAAGTATTAATATGAAATCCTAAATGTTTCGGAAAGCTGTAAACAACTCACTTTTGATATGAAAGCAATGGGAAAACTGCCTGACCGTCCTCTTGCAAGAAAGACACCGAGTTAAACCATAAGCACAGTTCTGCAGACTTTAAACTTTCCCCCAGCCAAAGTTGTTACTAGTTAAAATATTATTTTTACCTGTAGAAACACGATGAAAGGGTTTTATGATCCAGATCTGTTTATATTCTGTAGGTCTAGTAAAGAAACAAAATTTCCCCTCTGTCATGCCCAAATAAACAATGAGCCTATTTCAAGTTCCGCTCAATAAGTGTGCTAAATGCATAAAGTATTTTGAGTAAATGCCATGCAGCTGTTTGGTAGCTTGCAATTACTGCGGTATTGTGTCTGCCTGCGTTGTGTGAACGGACATAAATCCAGCTATTTCTGACACATCATGTTGGATTTCATATAAGTCTATAGGTTTTGTTCCAAGTAGATGAAAATAATGAAACACTGTAAATATTAGATAGTCTTGCTCCAGTGTGTGGTGCTGTAAATCTCTGGAGATTTGCAAAGAGACAGTGACAACATGAATGCAATTACACATGATACTATTTTATGGGCTAATTCTATAAAGCAGAATCTCAGCTCTGCTCTGACAATAATTTTTCATGGCGACTTTCTGGATGTCCCATGGAACCTTTTAATGCATTAATTATTTGCTCATCCCAAAATAAAATTTGCAAGTGTATGGAATTAAACAATGAACCCAACGTGCTTCAAGAGGAGTTTTGCTGGAGAGGAGACTCAGGACAGAGCCATTTATTTTAGGGCTCTGATTAAAAGGCTGAAATGCAGCTCTATCTGACAGGAGGCTCTGCTCTGGCTGTGCACTGTACACATCCGTACTCTGCAAAGCCTCTTCACTGCCCCCAGGCTGCACAGAGCCTGGGCTGAGGAAGGAGGAATCTGGGGAAGGTTCTTCTCTGAACTATAGCTCAACAGGTGACTTTGAAATAACCTACGGGTTCTCCCACATTTGTTGAGCAGAGATAGCAGTCGGTTTGGTTCTAGGAAAAGACATGCAGGTATTTTCTCATGGCATGCTAATTTAATAAAATGAAACCTGTAAAAACACTCAAACTCTTGGAGGATTCAAAGGCATCTCAGAAAAAAGATAATAAAAAATCCAGCTTTGGGGCTGTTATAGCAGCTGTAATAATCTATTATGTAAATCATCTGGGAATTGAAACATAATATTTTGTAAGATAGTTTTTTGTCAAATAATAAATATGCTATCATTTAGGCTTAATGTTTTTCCAGAAGTGTTATTGTTAACTGATGAAAGTGAAACCTTAGAGTACTCCTTATTTTGACTGAAGATGATTTAGTATTTATTTATAGCAGTGCCAATGATAACACCCATATATCTGTTGAGGAGAACATATGTTTCTCAAAATTGGGTGTCGGAGCTAGTGTTGATCCATGCTGCCTTATATTTATCCTCTGAGTGGCACCTAGATATTCTCACCAGTTTGAATCAGAGATTCCAGAAGAAAAAATATGTGCAAACAAAACAAACCAAAATCAGAAGTCTTAGGCCAGATCATTACTGTTTACTTTGATTTATACCCCCATGCAATACCAAAGAGCCCTTCTGCAACAGCAGTTACTCTTCATTGCCGGAGTGCTGTAAACTGGCTTCTATAGGAATGTGAATCAGGCTCTCTCCATTTGTTTCTTCTCTCATAGAAGAGGCACTGGTGCAACACGTCAGTCCATCAGCCTGTTGACTAAAGTACAAAATCATTTCAGTAATGACTAGGGTGCGTACTGCACATAACCACATTTTGCAAATTAGCAAGTAATCAAAAAGCACCATAAAAAACAAGGATACTGCGTAATGAAATGTACTTTATTCATTTATTTTTACAACCATATATTAGTTTTAATTATTTCTGTTAATAATTCATTGGCTGCTAGCACATGGAGCTACAGATTTTTTTTTTTAATAAGTTTCAGTAAGTGAAGCTCCTGTTGTCGCACTGGGAGGTGCAAGCCTTCGGGAGGAGATGAGCGAGTGCTCCTTCTTTGAGTGGCTGACCTGATTTCGGAGATAATCCCTGCAAAAGTCCTGGAGCCCTTGGGGCCAGCCGTGGGCTGGTGGGGGCCGGGAGGGGTTCCATCTCCTTGGGAAGGTCACAGCAGTCGGGTGGCTGCTGACCTCTGCCGGTTCCTTCCTCAGCTCCTCAGATAGTGATGGGAAAACCTTGTCTGAGTCAGGCCAGAGCTGGCTTGCTCTCAGCTGCTCACTGAAGAAAACTTCTCCCTTTTCTTCCTCCTTCCCCAGTTCATGGAGAAAACCCAGTCAGACAAGAGCACTAAGGGCAGGGGAGGAAATAACACCAAACTGTATCTTTTACTCATTTTGTTCCTGGTGAAATGTCCAGTGACAAGGAGTCACTGATCAAGGAGTGAGAGCATCCTACTTGGGAGTGCTCCCTGTGGGCCAGGCAGTGGTCTCCCCAGGACTGGCAGCCAGCAGCCAGCCTCCATTCCACCTGTCCATCCTGAGCTCACCTTGGACTCCTGGCTGGGTGGAGAGCATCCCTCAGGCTCTCCACCTCTTACAATAGAATCACAGGATGGCTTGGTTTGGAAGGGGCCTTAAAGCCCATTCAGTTTGAACCCCTGCCATGGGCAGGTTTGCCAACCACTTGATCAGGCTGCCCAGGACCCCATCTGATGTGGCCTCTTGGAAGTGCCCAGGTAAATATTGAATGTATATATGAGATGTATGTGCAATATGCAGATTTTTGTTCCTCTCACTGTACATTTGCTTTTCTTCTCCATATATGCATTTCTTATTTGGGAGTTTCATAAGCTTTCAGTCATTAAAACCATTTCTCCTTTTCCCTTGTATTTTAAGTTTGATCCATTAATGGCCTGTCAAGAGTTTTATATTATTGCGAGCTGGATTTTGGATGGTAGCAGCAGCAGGCCACTAACCATAATTGTGTTGCTGTTGCCACTGTAACAAATTTGTGTTATTTAGCTATTTTGTATCTTGGGAAGTGAATAAAGAGAAATGTAGTACTGATGAATATTTATTATACTGCTGTGGGATCTTAAGTTGAAGCATGTTTGCATCAATTCTGTAGAACTGTTCTCAAAATTTAGCAGAGTGGATTATATCTGAAACTGGGGGGACAGCAGTTACAAAGCCTTCTGGAAATAATATTTATGACTGAGGAAGATATTTATTTATATTACTATGTCAGTAATAATGTTAGAGATAGTCTCCTTGTAAAGATCAGAGCAGGAGGCAGATGCTTGGTCAGACCCTATCTGAGAGCACTACTGTTTTACAAGATGCTAAGCACCATGTGAGGTGCTCAGATTTCCCGTATTTGACATCATTCAACCAACTGCAGTTCTATATTCTGAATATCTGTATTTCTTGGTGACCATATTTTCAAACAAAGGAAAATTTAACCTCCTCATACTCTCAGTGGCCAGTGCCTATGTCACACAGGGAGCGAGTGAGGGCTACATCCCTTCCTGCTTAAGGGGTTGGTGGGATATCATTAACTTCTTTGAAACACGATGTTAGTGTGCATAAAATATGTAAGTGTTTTTAATTGCTGGCAGGTTATTGGTTTTTATTTCATATTTTCTTTACCAGATAGAATTGATTACAGATAACAGGAAACTAATAGAGTCAAGCATGTTTCCCTCCTTCACATCAAGATTGTCTTTTTGAAGCAGTAGTAACTTAGGAAGCAGATTTTTTTCTTTGTTTATCGGAATCACAATGGTGATACAGCGTGCATTGGAAAATTGAGGTAATGAATAAGATTTGAAAGAATTATACTTTCCTTAGAGGTATAGTAGACAAGAGTTATCACATATGTTTGAAAGGACCTTCTTTTTTTTTTTTTCAGCTTAGTGAGAAGTGAAGCTATCTAACATCCAGCCACTACCTGCTGATGGCTGAGTAGACAACAGAAAGGGAGCTCTTATCACCTGCTAAATCCCACCGTCTGTCAGTGCAGTTGGGAACAAACTGGCTTAGCTGGTGGGGCTTAACCCTTTGTCATCAACACACTTCTGTTATTTTGAGATTCACTAAAGATGAATCATTTTGGAGATTTAAATAAGGGCAGAATAGAGCCCGGATCATCTCATGACTCCTGTAAACAAACTGACTTTCACCCATTCAAACCCAGCGAATAGTTGTGCTTTTCTCTTTGGCCACTGAGTACATGCAAAATACAACTCTTTCTAAAGAAGAAAACCTCAGACGTTTATATGGGAGCATCCCTCAAGGTCATAAAGTGAGTGTGCCAGAGACAAAAGGACTTTAATTTGACCATAATTTATGTGAGGGCTTTCAACAAGGCAGTGGAATTGCATATTTTTTAGATTTTTTTTCCTTGTAATTCAATTTCTCAGGGAATGCTGCCATCAATATTTTATTTTGAGCACTGGGGTGCAAATGGCATTACCCATGTTCCTCTTTACTCCTGACAGTGTACTTGACACCAGACACTTGTTCCAGTGGCGTATTTGTCCCCTGACAGATACACACAGTTTTTCTACCTTTCTTTCTTTCTTTTTTATTTTTTAAACATATATTTTTACTTTTTTTTTTTTACAGTGTCCCTCACTTGTGAAAAGCCTCAATGTTTAAAAAGGCTGGAAAAATAACAAGAAGGGGGGACACAGGAAAAATTTCCAAGTGAAATTAGAAACAGAGTCTCTTTAACATGGAAATTTGATTTCTCTACAATTTGAGGACTCATTTCTGCAACTGTCACATATGTAAAATTTTCAGTGAAGTCACAGAGGCTTTTGAATACAAAGAAACAGCACAATCAAGCTCTGAATATATATATATTCCATATGCTTTTCTCTCTCTCCCACTGACGTACATGTTTTAGTAATTTCATCCAGATAAAACTGCCATCAATTTAATTTTTACAGTCCTTAAACAGTTTAAAAAGATACAATTAATACTATCCATTTCTGAGAAGAAAGCTCATCTTTGCAAAAGCATTTAATTAGCATCTCCATCTTTTATTTCAAACTGAAATGTGAAATATTGCATTGTCAGGACATCCTTGACTGATACCCTGCATGCATTGTTTGTTTGGAATGGCCCAAAATCACACGGCTTTACTGAATTATAACCAGATAAATACATCTAAGCCTGAGGGCAGGAAGTCCTGGCAGCCGAGACATGGGGAACATGTAGTTTGCCCATGCTAGATTCTTCTTTTCCCTTTTACTAATAAATCTATTAGAATGCTTTGTTTGTACTCTCTGCATGATAAATAAAGTCTCTGTCTGTGGTGCCATATTAGTGCATAGTGCTGATGTCTGTAACCCCCACCTATTCTCGTGGAGAAAGGAGACCTCTGTGAACCAAACCTTGTCAGGTCAGGTTTTGTTTGGGTTTGCGCCTGTTCCGAAGCAGGGAAAATATCTCATATCAGAAGTATTATGGGACTGATGAATGGCACCTCTGCTTCATTAAGGTCATCTGCAACAGTTATTGGAAATGTCAGACCACCCACCACAATTTTGGTTTTCCACAGAGCCTACTTTTATCTTCTATTTAAGCATTTAAAATCTCCCTTGCACAAATCATTTGAGAGGAGGCTGTAAAAAGTGATGGTGGCACTTTCTGCATCTTCATATAACTCTCTGTTCTGCTGATCCTTTTGGTAACCAATTTTTCTTGCATGACAGAGCATGTGCTGTGGCAGACATTTTTATGAGGTAGCCTAGGACAGGGCTAATCACATCACCCCATCTCAGGTTTTGACCTTATCACTGTTGTGCACTGAGCCTAAAAATTGGGCACTGGCAACTACATTGCAGGAAAATAAATGGGAAATGACAATTTAGTTAAAAAGAATAGTGGATTTTATTTTATCGAAATATCACTAATGTGACTTTTATTTATTGTTCTTGTATGACTGTAATTAAATAGCTGCCATGTCAAGAGATTATGAAAAAAAAAGAAAAAAAGAAAAAAAAAGAAAAATAAAAAGAGCAATTTCACTAGCCGGGACCCAATTCATGGTTCTGCAGCTGTTTTACATTCAGGCCTTTTAATGAAGCCAGCAGAAACTCTACCTGGAACGCCATGAGAAAATTATATTCTTATATGAAACATCATTTATAACATCTGTAATAAAGCAGGCTAAATCATACCTCTGCCATTTAAAATCATAAATAGTATGTTAGCTTTTAATGGTGGCATTTGTCCTTTTGAAATTTCTTGATGATGGGTTGTTCTGAGAAAAGCCTATGTACACTTCTTCTGTATAGCGGTTGATTAAGAAAAAGTCATTATAAAATATTCAATACGTATATAATTACATGTAGTATATAGATGTGAGCCTGGTCATTGATTGCCTGCATCAGAAATGGAAGAATTTGTTGATACAACCATTATTGTTTTCCAAAGGATGTAATATAAGCTATTATTCTTTGATTATGTGCACACATATATATGTATATGTGTATGGAACCACAGAAACAGAATTATTTGAATTGGAAGGAACCTTTAAGTGTCATCTACTCCAGCTCCCCTGCAATGAACAGGGACATCTGCATATGTTATGCGTTATTTGTTAGGTGTTTTATGTATTATGTGTATGTACATATAAGTTCACGCTAGCAGTTTGGTGACCTAATCTTTAATAATCTGTTTTAAAGAATATAACTCTTCACTGCTTTCCTAAAGCTCTGATTTACAGCTGTAGCCAGTGTTCAAAGCAATATACAAACCCTAGATATAGATTTTAGCACAATGTAGAAGTAGTTCCTGAAAATTCAGAAACAACACCATACATCCATGCAAAATGGAAAATAGCAGTGACTTGCAAAATGCCAGGCTGCAGAGAGGGATGTGGTTTGGAGGGCAAATTGGCCACAGCTTCCACTGTAAAACAGTTTAAACCAAACCTAACACCAGGCAGCCAAATCTGATCCATATGTGCGCAACCTGCAGTGCTCTGGGAACCCCGCGTGCTGCGGCTGGTGCTCGGGCAGCTGTTCCCAGAGCACTGTGGTGAGATGGCGAGGGCTGCAGGAAGAAACCTGCCTTCAGGAGAAGCGTTGTGCTGTTGTGTGTTTCCTGGGTCAGCTCTTGCACTGCTGAAATGCTTGCAGCCCTTCTATCTATCTATTGCATCTTGCGACGGCAGAACCCCCTCCAGCCTGTGCCTCCCCGTGCTGCTGGGGCCTCACCCTTGGGGTAAGTTGCTACCAGAGTGCCCCATGTCTTCTGCCAGCCCTGGTACACCATGCAGCTGGGGATCATGAGGGCAGCTCTGAGTAAAAGCTGAGGCAGCTTCTGGTCAGGAGAAATGAGCAGACAGGCTTCTCCCAGCACCTGCCAATCAATCACATCGAGCACACGGACCAGCGGCCAGCCCTGCAAACACTCAGCCGTCATTTACACTAACACAGTTATCTTTCCCTGATGTTCTTGGAGAGAAGCAGGTCCCAGATGTTACCTGCTTAATAATTATCCTGTTTCCCAAGGACAAAGCTCCCTGCAGCTCCTGCACCGAGGGCTGCTGACTGCTCCTCGGAGCTCTGCTTCACCATGGGCTGCTGACGGGGCTCATTGAAATGGCTGCACCTCAAGTCCCCACCTCCAGGAAGGACAATTGTATTAAGGGATGATTTGTTTTTGTTTTTTTGGACAGGGTTTTTTTATTAGGTAAAATAAAATGGGTATTAATGTCTTTTTGTTGCCCTTCCTTTCTTTTTGTTGATGCCACAGTGATTTTGTCTGAGTTCGTAGCCCATGATATGTGAAGATTTCAGATGTTCAGGACAGTTTGTCTGTTCCAGGCATGGGGCAGGAGATCATTCATTGGGGTGATTTGTTGCAGTGATATCAGGGTGCAAATTACAATGTGGAGGCAATGCTAGCGTTTCCTCTTAGCTTCCACTTCGTTGTGTCCAATGCAACATACGGTTATGACCTCTAGAGCCTAATTCTTATCTCACAGTGTTAATCTGGATATTAAACACACTGTGATTGACCTCTCTTGATTTATAACAGAGTAAGTGGACTCAGATTCATTTCCGGTTGGACAAGCTTATCCACAGCTTCCAGATGTAGGTTATGCAATCGGTCCCTATGTGTAAAGGACAGGTGTTTCTTGGAGCCCATATTCAATTTCCAGGCTTCAATCCCTCTTTGCTTTAAGTTTGCCCACGTGCTGGTATGTTGTGGTGATAACTGGACATTTTGTTTTTTGAAGCATTTGTAGAATCTGCAACTAACTCATTGATGTATGGATGAAGAGGGTCCTAGAAAAAGAGGGTGAATACATTCAAGTGTTGTAAATAATTGGTCTCAAATAAAAATATATGGAGAAAACGAGAAAACTGCTATTAAGCACACCTTTGCTTTCTGCAGTAGAACACAAGACAGATTTACAACGTTAATTATTTCCACCAGCTTTAAGCCTGAAATATGAATATGTCAGGTATTTAAATACTAATTTACTTTTAAAAAATCTCTACTTTATTAAAATATCATTATGCATAGTGGAAAGTTAAAAGTCAAAGCTATATAGCTGCTGAGGTAAAATTCACATTTATTGTCCACTGAATGTGATGGAAATTGAATTTGTCAGGGAGCTGATTGATATCTAGAAGTGTTTTGTTTTCAGTGACTGGCACTGCCGAGTTACAACCATCTATCATCTAACAGGTAATTAGTCAGATTTCTCATCATGAGCCTTCAATCCTGCTGTTTTATTATTGAAATACCACAAACCAGTAGGCATCTGAATGCAGATAAAGTTCTCTGTCATGGTCTTAAGGACAAAGACAACATTTTGCAACTCAGCTGAAGTAAGTTTGAATAAAAGTCATTGAAATGTGAGGCAAAATGTTAATATATGTAGGAAAAAAACTTATCCTGGAAAACAACAGCAACATGGAATATTTTTTCTGAAAATGTTTAATACTAAAATCCTTATTCTCGCAATCTACATGTAAGCAAGTATCTCCCTGCTGCTAGAAGGACACTGATTGATCTTAGGATGGTGGAAGTAAGTTAGGGTGAACCTTCTAGAACTGGTACCTCCCTGTGCCTCTTGCAAATGACCAACACCAACTCCGCTCCTTGCAGGGACTCTTTGGTAATGTCCAGAGAAACCTGTTCTGCTCCTGTGTACACCTGAGGCAGTTCCCATTTGTCGTCAAAGAAAACAAGGCACAACTCATAGCACTTAGCTCCATCTGAAAGTGAATGAGGTATAGAACTTGTGTCACAGCTGGCCCCGGGAGGCTGTGGTTGAACAACAACAGCTTTCTTGGGAGGTTGTTGTAAACTCATAGTATATAGCTGAATGCATGTCTGAAACATTAGATTGTTTTAATAAAAAGGCCAAAATAAAATATTTGATAACGTAATTGTTACCTACACAACAGTGATAAAACTACATTTTTTCCCCCACACGTTTCCCTTCGTCCTTTTGAGGAGATTTCTGTAGATGATATAACAACAGTTAAACAAATACTACTAGATCTGGATATAAAAAGTAAAAATAAAATGTTATTGGAGCTTTCAGGAAAATAAGCAGGATGAACTGATTACACTACTAAATGTGCTAGACTCCAGAATCTGACTTTGTACTCAGTGGCTACAAGGAAGTTGGAAATGTGTTGCTGTTCACCCTTGAAGTATTACTTTTGTAACAGAATTAAGTTGCACAAACTCATAGTAGTAAAATATTATTTAATACTCTGTTTGGGGACTAATTGATCTAATCCAGCTGCACAGCTCATAGCACTGGAATTTCAGCAGCCTTGGTGGTTTCAGAAAGACAAATCTTTTTTTAAAAAGTTAACTCTAATGCAAAAGAAAATATTGGTGTATGTTTGGGTTCACAATATCCCAGTCCTCTCTAATATCAAGACACAACTGTCACTGTTCTTAATGAGTCATAGATGTTATACTTCTCTAGAGAACTTCCACTGTTGAAAATGTGAGTTTTTGCATGCATCCAAAGTTCAGAGATAGAAATGATAGTTCACCATATCTGGTAAAGTGCTCTCAGCTTACACAGCACACCAGAAAATAATTGCTAAGAAAGTTAGCTAACCATTCTAAAAATTATTTTGATCCAACATGTCAAAACACTTCTAGAATGAATATAATGTCCATTGGGTATTGTGCTTTTAATGATTCAAAGAATTTGACAGTAGTAGGATTTAAATCACAGTGTACATTATCAGATAACGTATATGTGGATATTGTATTACAGCATTTAATTTGCAGTTGTTCCTTAAGATTATCTTGTGTTGCAGAGCCAAGTAATTCTGAACTGTGAGTTTGTTGCATATGCTTGAGCTGACATTGTCACATGTGAGCAAGAGCCTGAGACACAACTGAGAATGAAAGAGAAGAGTGCATATTAAAGAGACAGCTGAACTGTAAAGGAAGGTAGCTCTTGTTCCACAGACTAAGTTTGGAATGGAAGAGGATCAAAACTTGGGAGTTCTGAATAGCTCCAAACTTTTTGGAAGAGTGAAATGGAATTTACACTTTGTGGCTGAGACCCATCTTTCAAGTAAATGCTCCCTGCAGAGAGGATCAAATAACCCCCCTGATGGAAAATGCAAATATAAACCCAACCATGAGCCACAGCTTTTCTTTACTCTCCTTCAGTGTAAGAGGCATGTTTTATGTGAAATTTGGATAGCTTGCATGCTTGGGCAAACTCATCCCAGCAAGCTGTTTGTAAACAAATTCCTTTCTTCTTGTGCAGTCACTCTGCAGCCCAGCTCTTACAGTCTCTCTGTGACAAGGACAAACTCCTGTCCTGAGAGGACTCATTGATGAGAAAGTGTAGATAAAGATCAGGAGTCATATATGAAACTGGAATAATTGACAAAAAAACCCTGGCTGAATGTAGTGTGACTGTCAAGGCAGGACACAAGTTATTAGCAATAGCAAATACTCCAGAAATCTCACTTCATGGAAAATTACCAATATAAACACTGAAGTCAGCCAATGCTACACACTAATTAGATATAACTGTGTTTTCAAAATGATTTAGGGGTGGGTCAGGGAACCATTCTGCAACACTGTTCTCCAAGATAGCTGGGCAGAGGCTGTCAGCTCTCCCCCAGGTCCCCAGGCTTTGCAGAACACTGGTGAGCAATGAGTGGGCAGCCTTGGGAAACAAGGAGAGGGAAAGCCTCTTCTCCAGCATAGCAGAACTTGGAGGCTCACATCTCACTCCAAAGGTGGCTTTCCTGGTTTCGCCCAGGGTCCCCTTTCTTGCACAGGTCCAGTGTGTCTCATGGTCCATCCAAGCATTTGTTCTGGAGAGCCTGGCTGACCCAAGAACGTGGCTGGGGTGCTGGTCAGGCTGCCAGGTCATGGAGTAATAGCAAAAGTTGGGATTTCTTTAGGTTATTACAGAATAACAGGGTTTTTGCAAGGAAATCTCTAAGAACTAAGTCATGGGCTAAGTCATGTCAGGAATGCAGAATTCTTGTCTACAAATGTGAGCCACACTCACAGTCAGTGTGGTGGGCTGCAGTAGCACAGGATGAGACATTTTGCTTAAGCATTCGTATCTGGATCAAATTTCAAGCAGCTTGGACCAGTTGCTGATGTGATTGCTGATTCTGGCATTATATGTTATAATATTAAATAATTGATACTGCTTCTTCCATGAGCAGTTAGTAGTTTAAAATTTAAGACATACAATGTGTCAGCATTGTGAATTGTGATTTACTTTCCTATCTTCCACCAAGCAAGAACCTAGCTGAAGGCAGGAGACCAAACCTGGCACCTAGAGAAATGTCAGGATGCAGTATTCTTAAACAATCATCTGTGGATAGCTGTTACATGACCACAACATGGTCTCTCCTAAATGACTGTTAGCTATCATTTATGTCAAGAGCAGTTCCCACCACTATTGTTTTTTTGGTCTCCAAATGGAGTAATCAGGCACTAGAACTGTTCATTTTTCATGCAGTGCAATTTTCTGCCTAGCACTTGACACCCACGACATGTGTTGGTCCCATATCTCAAAGGACTGTGGTGACTCATTGGTGAGTTGCCACTGGTAGAATATGGGCCATGGCACAATAAAAAATAAGGATTTATCTTGACTTTGTCCACACTGTTTGTTGATGCCAGGTTCTTCTGCCACAGTGGCTTTACCGCAAACCCGCGTACAACCAGAATCCAACAGAAAAGTCTTGTAACAGCCAATACCGCAAATCCTCTTAATTTGGGGGTTTTGTGGCTCAGCTATGTAGATGATTAACATATGTACAGACTTATTCAAACACAAATCTGGAATAAAAAGCAATGGTCAGACGTTTGGTAGCAAGTTACAGGCTTGGTGGAACAAAGGTGTTTGTAGTGGAAAGTCACAAGACAGGAGCTTCCTTGTCTCCATGTCTTATGTTAATTTCAATGGAGGCGAGATCAATTTTGAGATGACTTTTCAAAGCACCAAGTACTTAGAATAAATGATTGGAACAGATTATTTTCCTTTTGGCATTAGTCGGTTAATTAAACTCCTGAAATCTAAAGGTTCAAGTCAGTTCAACCATCAGCAGTCACTGTGTGCTGGTGAGTACATAATATGCACTGTTGTATCACCTAGTAGTTGCAACTTTGCTGTTTAGAGTAACAGGATGCAGATTGAGAATGAGAAGATCAGGCTGACAGCAGTAAGTGTTGGGGCAGAGCTCCTTTTGCAGGGCTTTGTTGGGTAAATGTCCTCTGCATTCATTCTGCATCCATTGGGCTGCCAACAAGACAGCGTCACCTGCTGACTCAACATGTGCATCGTTTATGAGAGGCCAATTCTCTCTCCTGTGCTAAAAGTGGGTGCTAGGAGCCCTGCTTCCTGGGATCCCCTCTCCAGCTTCTCACATCCGGGCACCCAAAAGAAATCCTGTAAAAGTGGCAAGGCTGCAAGGTGCTAAATACCTGGGGCTTAACTAATACTCTCAGGGATAATGATAACTGACACATTAGCAGTAGAAAATTCTGTAAAGTTCAGTGGGTGTAAAATGGATAATATATTAACATTTTGCTATGTTTATTAAATACTTAACAATGTAATTTTTAGCAGACTATCCTAGCACAGCTATCTTTTTGCATGTGCTTAGTTACCATTTTAAACAACTACAAAACAGTGACATGTGGTACTGAAGATTTCCTAAGCATCCCAAAGCAATATACGTGTGTGATATATGACATCCTTCCATAAATCCTAAATTTACACAGTATGCTAATGCTTGATTCCATAATTTCTTTTAAAAATGATTATACCCTGCTGCTAAGAGCAAAGGCATACTAAAATCAGTTTTCTATGCTTTTCCAACAATGAAATGCAAGCCAGCACACCACATAACCAATACTTACCATATGTTAGAAGATAATCCAGTAGGCTTCAGACACTGACATGATTTGCTTAAATAAAAAATCCCTTTTTTTAAAGCACTAACAACAGCCTACCATTTTTATTATTCCTTTAGTGACCAACTGTAGAAATACTAATATAAAAATAAATATATTTTTATTGTAAATCAGTCTGGACTATTTTCATTGCCTTTAATGTGCGATGGCTCTGGATAAGTTGCTAGGCTGGAGGAAAAAGAGCTGCAATTAAATCAATGGCTTATTCAAAGAATTCTCAAAAACAGAAAATATTCACCAGATCAAAAGAAGCCTAAAGAGCAGCTTCAAGATTTCTGTAGTGTACTGCCGATGAGATGAAACAGTTCAATTTGGCATTAAAATAATTAAATGTTGTCTAGAAGAACAGCTATAAAATATTTTTGTAGAGAACTGATGTCTCTTAAGTACAGATCATTGCTTTCCTATTCTGTACTAAATGAGACTTAATATTAAGCACATGCTTAAGTGTTTGCAAATTTGGGGTCTAAGGAAAGAAAATGTGAAATGCGATTTTTTATAGTGAAAGGAATGAATGCATCTGACAGGTTAAGATTAAGGCTCTATGCACTAATGTGGCATCTTTCATTGTTACAGAATGATAAGAAAATAGAAAAATTGCACGTAGAAAGAGGAAGGTAGCAAATACATGAATTTCCTTCTTTTCAGATTCACTAGGGAGAACATACTCGATCTCAAGTACTGCTTATAGGCGGAAAATAAAATTCTTTAAAGCTGAGGTACTTTCAATTTTTCCCAAATCATTAGGACATCAGCGTTGAACTCTTGGCCCTACTGAAGTCAGTGATAGATGAATGAGTGGAAAATACAGATCTAAAAGGAATTTATGTCTATTATCGCTAGTCCATTTCTCTCACATCATACTTTTAAATACTGTTATCATTTCAAGTCATGTCATTACATGATCCTTAGTAAAACATATTTGCACCTGTGAGGCAGTGCTTTTTATTTCCTTCTAATGCAAAAATTATGTAATAAATCTCAGCACGTTGGATTTATTAACAGCCCAATTTCTTCAGCTAGATGTGTCTGAATTTCTGGTGCCCAATTTCTCTGACCAGAGTATTCCAGCTGGGCTGGTGGCTAGTTTTATTGAGTAATGGACTGAGCAAAACCAGTAGTTATGGGGATACAAAGAGTGTGTCCAGTGAGAGCATTTGGCATTGTATATAAATATTTGTAATAGGAGGATTTGGCATATTTCCAGCATCTGCAAAAAAAAAAATGTAGACTCCTCCTTTACTCCCAAAATATGCAAAGGGTTCATAGCTGAGAACAGAGAAATGTGGGAACTCCACAGCTTGACACATTGATCTGCTCCCAAATTGCCCTCCACTGCCTACGTGCTTTGGAACACCCCCTGCAAACTCTAACATTTGGATTAAGTATTTGTTAGCTCTTTTTATAATTAATAACAGAGTGGATTATTTTGCTCATTATGTAGTTAGCTGTTTATTGGGCTAGAACCTCAGCTGGTGTTAATCAGCATAACTATTGATCGTGATGAAACTACCCAAACTATATTGGCCATAGTTATATATACTTGACTTTATGACTTTATGTCATTTTATAATAATATTGGAAATTACAAATAGAAACCTATACTTAAATATTTATATGTTATATATATGATTCATATGTTATATTCATATGTTATATGATATATATCATATATATTTATATCTATAATATATATTATATACACATAATTAATAAAATATTGAATTAATTAATTAAATTATTAATATTAAATTAACATTAGCAAATTAATATAGTTAATTAAATACTTATTTAATTAAATATTTATATCTATATTTAAATATAGAGTTTTGATTAGTACAATAAATTTAGCAAAGAAATTAATTTTGAACTAGTTTTTGAAAGAACAAAATGTGATTCATTCTTTCAGCTGCTGGGGTCATTTTGTGCAAGAGTATTTAAAATTACTGAGAGGATTCTATTGTGGCGTAATCCCATTGAAATTAATAGCTACATCATATGACAGTAACTAGCCAGCCAGGTATTTTTTTGGACATTTGGAAAATATCACAGGTTATCTTAACCTTCCATTCAGTCAGAGTTCATATATAAATTTTGTTGTAACAGACTTTCTTAAGATACATCAACTGTATTCTTTCCAGGAGTATTGAAAATTAAATTGTGATAATTATTTATAACCTAAGGTTATAAACATATACCCTGGGAAAAATAGTCTGTTGACTAGGGCCCAGAAAAGATACAAACATCTAACTGCAGGATTATTGCATTTGAGAAAATATAGCGGTACAAAGATCTCAGCAAAACCTGTGACATGAAAGCTTTGATGGAAAATGTAGTATATCCAAACATGCAGTTGCCATTGTGGTCAGTCCTCAGTCTTGTCCCAGTTTAAGCGCAGGCTGTGTGCACCTTTCACATACATGAGTGAACCCACATATAGTGGTGTCCTGTTCAGGGCTTTTAAGGTTACTTAGATTCCTAACTCCTTACAAAACCAGAACATCAAAATACCTTTAAAAATTGAGTATCTGTGCTCCTTAATGAGTGAGGAACTGCTGTGTAAACCTCCAGTTTCTTAAGTAGCAATGTATGTCCTGGTCAAACTTCAAAAATGTAAGGAAACTCTGGATTTACACAGTCATTCCAGTCACTGTGATGTAATTTTTTCCTTTGTGACTCTTTTTGGTGGTTATTGTGCAAGGAGGTATGGTCTTACACCATAAAGACTGCAATAAAATACTGAGTTTAATTTCACAGGCTACTTAAAACCAGTGTATGAATTTCTGTGACAGGCACAGTGAGAATGGAGTATCCCTGAGGAGAATCTCATTCAGTAATACAAGGGATTCTCTAGCAAAAATCAACGACATCACAAAACATTTCTTCCAGCTTCTCAGCTCTCCCTCTATTTTTCATCCTCAGAGAGAGGGAAGAGCCTCAAGATGGTTAAGGTCATCTCTAAACTGCACAAAATGGGTAACCATGGGACATCTGAGGTAGCACTCATACGTCGCTATGATGGTGTGCTTTCCAAACGGTGATGGATTTACAGCTTAATGAACTGTATAAATGTTTAAATAAAATGAAAGCGTGTCCACCAGAGATACCTGTATCATGCTATCACAGATGAGACTGATTAGTCACAAAGACTGAGAGGCATATTACTAGCAAACATGTATCCCTCTGCTTTAGTCACACAAGGATTTACTCTTCCAGCTGCTTTTAATGAGAGTTGCATGGCTACAGCTGGCTCTTGAAGATCTTGGTGTTGAACCAATAATCATACTAGCAACTAGAGCTGATAAGTTAGAAGTGATGGGTTAGACATTGCTTTCCCTACTTGTAAGCAAGCTGCAATATTCTAACATAAAATTATAAAATTGGTTTCAATTATGGTATAGGACAATGATCAAGAATGTTTAAATATACCAATAAAAGAAACTTGATTTTAAGAGGTTTGTATGATTTTTCCATACAGTGTATGTAAAATGTTTCTTAGCCCATGTACTCCTTGTTTTTCAGTCTACAACATGATATTTATACTTTCTTTAGGAACAGATTATCACCAAATTACTTAGAAATAGCTATAAAGCATTATGAAAATGCAGATTCCTCCTGGTATTGCCAGGCATTTCATTACATAGTCAACTTCTAGGCAGGCGGATCCTGGAGAATTTCACTGGGCCTCTCCACATGCAAAAAATTGCGACGTTTAAGACTTATTATACACATGGGAACAGACTGTGGTTTTACACAGGGAAATCTCCTGGCTCTGTACATGTTGCTTTAGTATCAATACGGACACATGTTGCTATCACCTTTGTCACTTGAGGCTTTTTTTCTGCTTCTTTCTCATTATGCTACAGAAACTTTGAAATCCACTCAGCCACGAGATCTTTTGTAATCAGTCTGAATACCATATTCAGGTACACTCATTTTAGTCTCTGGGTTGAAAGCTGTCTCTGCTGTGGCTCCTGCAGAACAGTGGAATATCCCACAAGAAGAAATTCATTCTGCAAAAGGCAGAAAATTCTTGAGAACCAGCTCAAGCTTTTGTCTATATGTACAGCATTAGAGAAGCTCTGTAAACTCTGTAAAATCCAAGGTAGATTCACTTTATACCTGCAAAAGTGTCCTTCTGCCAGCATAGTTTATACTAGTTCCTGAAGTGGAAAACTATTCTGACTAAGGACATTTTTTGACAGTGGGAATATTTGCACTTGTGATACAACCAAAATTAAAAGTCTTGTCTGACAGAAGTACAGCTTCCGAAATGACAACACTCTTGTGAGCTGCTATTGGAACTGGGAAGAATTTTACAACTTTCCTCCCCAAGACACACTTTCTATGAAGTCTCTGTTGCCATTAATACTTAAGACTGCTTATCTGCTTATTTAAAATCAGAGGAAAGCAAAAGTCCTCAACTCCAGCTCCTGCCCTCTGACATCTCTTTCCCCTTGGAGGAGGAGGGACATGGAGCAGAGGAAGCAGCTGACACAAATCATGTTCCTGTCTGAACCACTCAAAGCTCCTTGAATGTTATGAGAAGGGTTTTGGCAAGATTTATATAGAACAGTAGGACCTAAGATAATACCTGTGATATCCATAATATTAACTTTTCTCTTTGAGGTATCCATGGTCAACCTGATACAGATGTCTTTACCTTTTAAACAGACAGCCATTTAATTTCTTCAACTTGCATTTTTTTAACTCAATGTGGAAACAAAATCTGACCCTTCCTGATACCAGAGTATCAGAAATGGTTTAGGAGCAGTTTGGTTTAACCAGTCTTCATACAATAACAAACTTTCATAATGGAGCAAAGAGCTTTCCTTTATCCTCCCATCTCTCCTCTCCTCTCCTCTCCTCTCCTCTCCTCTCCTCTCCTCTCCTCTCCTCTCCTCTCCTCTCCTCTCCTCTCCTCTCCTCTCCTCTCCTCTCCTCTCCTCTCCTCTCCTCTCCTCTCCTCTCCTCTCCTCTCCTCTCCTCTCCTCTCCTCTCCTCTCCTCTCCTCTCCTCTCCTCTCCTCTCCTCTCCTCTCCTCTCCTCTCCTTCACTACAAATTCTGTTCCATCTTCTCTCTAAATTTTGACACAGTTTTCCCACCATATATGTTGTTAGGGCTCTGGTTAGAGCTGTATTTCATACTACTGTCACATAAGAAGCTGAACTGCTAAGTATGGCAGCCACACTTCAGTTGGCATGCTTTGAACATGTGATTGCCATCATTTCACATAAAGCCAGGCAATCAGCAGGAGTTCTAATCATTACTAGATATTTTTTTTTCACACTATTTTTCATATAGTGCATTATTTTGGAATTCATATTGCTGAATGAGTTAGCAAAGATTAAATTAGACAACTTAATGATAATCAAGACATTGTGCTGACTGTAGAAGAAGTAATTTGATTCTTTGAGAATTTGGTGAGGGGGAGGGAAAAAGGACTAAAATTTTAAAGTAACTCTGAGACTGGGGAGGCTGAAGTGTTGGAATTAAACAGGAAGAACTGGCAACTTAGAGACATAGCTAGCTGAAAATTGATTAATTGAAAGAATGGAGGGAAAGTTTGAAAATTAAAATTGAAAATGGCTTATTTTTTAAAATTAAAAAGCAAAGGTAAATTAAAAAAAATGTTTAGTTCTACGTGAAAGCATAAGCAGCCTAGGCTGATTATGAGTATAGAAAGAGAGTAAAAATAAAGTTAGTAAAAATTAGCAACAAAATCAATAGAATTAATAGATTGGAAAAAAGCCCTAGTGGAGGAATTACAAGACCCCATTTTAATGTTAGTGCTTTAAAGAAAGCTCTAGCTGCCTGTCAGATCTCTACTGGAATCAATGGGTTACTGTATGGGTGTGGATATCAACCAGTTCTGTGCAGTTTGCAGGCTCTTGGCTAAGATGTGAAGCTATCATCACCTTAACCACTGTGCTTGTATGTTATATCACATTTCCCCATCTGGATTCTGTTTTTTTTTTTTTTTTTCCATTTCTTATGCTAGCAGCCCCCTTGGAGCAGAGACTATGTCTTCTGAATATTCAACACAGCACAATGAAACCTTGATCCTAAGTGCAACTTAGAAGAGTAATGATTATTTTTAATGATATCAGATGAAAAATATGCAAAAAGAAAAAAGAACTCAATTGCAAATAATGTTGGACTGTCCCAAGTACAATTTGGGGGTCATTTTATTAATTCTACTGGATATTTACATGCTCTGCCTACATTTGTTAAGGCTTATTATGAGAAATCCAAATATTTCAGAAATGGTACTGGAGTGTCTGAAAATACACACAAAGGTTGTAATACACATTACTCACTCTGTACAGAACAACTAATTTGCACTTCTTCAAAAAGTCTTAATCAATCTACCATGGGACAGAGGTGATGCTGTGTGAATTGGGTCCCTCCTTGCAGAGAACTGACTGTGGGTCAGTGACCAGTGTAAAATCTGCAGTCTGTAGTCTACACCCTTGGAACAGGTTCTTAGGAACACTAAGAACTGTAGATATGTTTCAGAAAACCAGAACTGGCTTGTAGTCATGTCACTTTCCCCAGTTGCTAACAGGGATTATTTTCAGCATCCTGAAGATGTATGGTGACCAAGCTATGATCCATCTAAAGAAGTTGAGAACAGGCATCTTTAAAAATCACTCATAAACACTAGTGACTTTTGAAAACGTCATGAATTTTGACAAAATATGACATAATTCTGAATCATTCTATGGATCTCTGCAGAAACTTCTTTTCTTGTTGTGTAAACAATAGCAATATTTACATCACCATTCACCCTCGGACAATGGCACTGTTTTTTGACACTGAACATCACCTGTTGATATACATGACAGAATAAAAGCCCTGTAGGAAATGAATTGAAGATATTTAGTTTAAACTGCAAGGAATAAGAGAGAGAGCATCCCTCTTAAATATGGAACAATGTGCTTACAGGTGTCCTATAATTATATTAATTCTTCATTTATGACTACATCTTTTTCACTTTGATGTCAACAACAAAAGGTTGATTGAATTAATCAGCATGAAGGTAAATGTTATCTCAACACTATCTGCACCATTTTTATGATTTTACTGAGTCTGTAAATTCAAATGCTGCTATAAGAAAAGTAGTGTCTAAGAAACAGGCAGTGGGAATTCCTTTCTGAGTTGTGCAACAGCAGTGTGATTGGGTCCGCAGAGAAACCTGATGCTGAGCTGTATCTAAGAGGTACAATTGTGACTTCTCCACCCAACCCCTTACTTTTTTGTCGTACAGCTGTACTAATACTGCCATCTCTCTTCAGATTACTACATCTGGAGAAAGGCACAAGATAGCTCTGCTTTGATTTAAAACATAAATATCAGTTTTTAAGGTACATCACATGGGCAAATACATAGTGACTCAACAATGTATAAATTATGAGATCATGATATTTCTGTCATTTAAGACATGGTACACAGGTAATCCTAGAAAGCTGAAGATTGACAAAAAACATATGGGTACCTCTTAAAACTGTTTGTTATTAACAGGAGAAACATGGTAAACCACTGGGGAGACCTGACTGAATTTACATTTTTGTAGAATTGTTGAAGACGTATCCAGACACACTGAGGCACAACCTTACATGCATAGTTGTCTAAAATTGACACACTGACTAAAATTTTCAAATGTTTAAGATTAAAATTTGGTCTCAAAGTGGCATTGAGTTTCCTAATTATGCATGGCTGTGTACCCAGTACTCATAATTCTTTGCTGAAGTCAGAGCATCCAGTTGGTCACAGCCTGTGAAGAATCAAGCAATTTTATTTGGAAGCCTAAGTTTGGATTTGGGCTTATATGATAGGGCTTATTTTACTTCTATGTTCTTTTGTTTAAATTAAGTATTCTAATTTATATTATAACAAAATTTGGCTTTTATGTTTAAAAACTTTAATCCTACTTGGAGAGGTCACTGTAGAAAGTGAGTCCAGAATAAGTAACATCAAATCACTGGCCAACCAGGGGTCTTCTCAAAGGGAGCTGTAATTTTGTTCTAGTTAGACTCACACATGAAATTATCCAAGTTACTATCAATAAGAAATGCTGTACTTCAATTAACTGTGCTTCTTGATGACAGAGTCTGATTTGTCTAATATAATACCAGGGGGAAAAACTTAATAAGTCTACCTACGCTTTACATGGTGACTTCTGCAAGGGATTTTCATGATAAAGGAGTAAGAGCTGTGGCCCACACAGGACAAATTATACTACATCACATATGGAAATCCAAAGTAACTCTGCATTTTCCTGGACTTGGTTCAAATTCACTGTGGTCCACATATGAATAGCAGAACTTGATAATATCTGAACTGTGACAGGAAACACAATTGGTTCTGTGAGTGCTAATAGGCATGAAGCAATGGGAAAGGCCAATGCATCCATGTCATCAGCTCTGTGGTCCCAAGTGAAAGTCCACAGCCACCCTCTGCCTGCACAGCTACCAGGCTGATGTGATCATTTCTGAGGGATCTTTACATATGGAGAATGCTGGTTAATGATTTTTTTTTAAATATATATTGAAGAGCGATAATTATTGAGATCAGTTTTGTAGAAAGGAGTATGACAACATGAAGAAAAACATCAAGGTTCAACTCTGCATGAACTGTGGAAGGTCTGTGTGCGAGGGGCTTATCTGCCTTCATCAACTGTCATGTTAGATTGACAGAAGGAGAATTTCTGTCCTCATTTTTCACTCTTCACATCCTTAAGCCATCATGCTCATCCACTGTACTATTGTAGGTGTTGTGTAGCAGAAAAGGCAAGTCACTGCAGAGTGGGCTTAAAAGCAGCACAAATGAATTCTGTAGTACGAATGATCCCTGTGGACTTCTGGGTGTTTGTGTTTCTGGAATCAAGGCTACAAATCTGTTTATCTTGGTGCATAGAATGGTGCATATTTGGTGCATATTTGAATGGGGGCAAAGCAGGCTTGATCACGGCTTCAGAAATGTCCTCAGAAGGAGATGTGATCCATCTGTGGTGGCACAAGGTTTGTCCAAATGGTGGAGAAGCCCTACCTACCCTGAGCATCCCATCACCCTTTGTCTTCTGAGGTGACACAGCAAAGGTGACTGACTGTTAGGGTTCAGAGTAATGTGATCATTTCCCTGCATGTGTGAGAGAGCTGATGGAACTTTCTGTATTTCTGAAATAGCAGAATTCGTGATAAGGAACTGAAATATTCCATTCCTTACAAAACCACATTGAGCCCACATACCATTTCACACTGAAGACTGTTGAAATTTCATAAAAAAGATTTTTGCATCTAATTGTCTAAATTTCCATATCAGGACACATATTTTTCCCTATTACACAAACATTCAGGTAGATTTATAATAGGTGCATTATAAAAAGTGGAGATAGGTAGTAAAGATTATACTGATGTGCATAAGATAGAAGACAACAACACATGGAGAAAAAAGATATACGACTGGCTGGGAGCATTGCAAGCTAACACTTTGCTAACTTCCCACATGTGTATATCACATAAGCAGCTGAAAATATTTAATGGTGAAGGCTCACACATCTACAGTGTGTTTGGTTTTGGGGGAAGCTTATGCAGCTGTTATGGATTTAAGTATTATTTTCTTTTCCTGTTGGTGATACTGAAGCACAAAAAAGTACCTATACCTGAGAGGTTATATACTAAAGACAGAATGCAATGAGGTACAACAATGGAAGCTAAGATGAGGATGAGGAAAACCACTGCATTCTCTGAGAACTTAGATTTGGATTACAACTTACTCTCTCTGGGACTTTACTTAATGACTTGCTTGGAGTGGTTTCCCAAAGTGGGCTACCTAGATAAATAATTGAATTTACAACAACTGTTAGGAAGAGACACAAAATATGCTTTGTGTACCAAAATTTTCAAATGTGTTATCTCTGTTTCCTTCTTGTTTTTATTTTTATTTTTTTTAAGTAAGGATGGTTAAAGAATAATTTTTGGTGCTTACGATGCTTCCAGTGTCCTTAGAGCTTTCTTACTATAGTCTTTTTATTTTCAGAATCAGAATCTAATTTATTTATATAAAAGCATCTTCCATAAAAAGTAATGCAAAATGCTTTGGAGAGAGATAAAGAAAAGGAGTGTTCTTCTTAGATTGCCACAGTGACTCTCAAAGAGGCAAAAATGAAAAACAATTTTTGAGGAGAGAGTAGCATGAACATAAGAAAATCAGAAATAAAGATGAAATAGCAAAACAACTGTTCTCTAAACCTCAATCTCAGGGCTAGAGGAGTGAAAGAGACAGGAAAAGAAGGGGAAGGAAATGAGTTGTGTGACTGAAAAAAAAACAAACACAAAAAACACAAAGGGAAAGTGAACTGGAAAGTTTTCGGATGAGACTTAAGAACAAAAATGTTTCTGAGGGAGATAAGGCAGAAGTGTGAAAAATGGAAAGAACATCCATGTGGTGTAGGAATTACAAAAGAAAGAAGAGTGGCTTAATTTATAGTCAGCCAGCCAAGGATCTGGAAAACCTGGGTGCAGCTGTCTGCGTGCTCTTGGTCTCTCTGGACATTTTTCACCTGTAAAATGAAAAGCAGAAGGTGAGATGATAAGGCGTAAGGGTCTGAATGCAAGAGGTTTCTGAGAGAAAGGCTTGAAGGAACTGGGGAGCAGTTGAACAGAGGTCAGTTGGGTGTGGCTACAGTCCTGCTGATGCTCTCCGTGAGATTCAAATGATGTGGTGTTATTTTAATTGGCAAATTATTTGGTAACAAAACACAAGTAGTAGGAAGTGGCTGTGACCGGGCCAACAGAGGGAACACAGGAGGGTGGAAAAGCAGAGCACTATTACATATTGTAATAGCGAAGATAAAATTAACAATGACAGACTCTCCAGGGAGAATAGGGAACAATGCATTTTAATGAAGATGAAAACTTTCTTCAAGTTAGAAACAGGGGAGGTGGACAGATAACTTTTGTTCTAACTGGAGGAAAAGTGTACCACAAACACCAAGCCAAGCGTAGCTTGAGCAATGTCAGCTCTTACCATCTTTCTCCACAATGCATTTTTCCACAGAGAAAGAAATTCTGTCTGTAGAGAAGCTTTGCAAGGAAGGTACCCCACTGGTGTTGGCTGAGCACAAAAGGATGATGCTGGGGAGGGGTACACTTGGGATAGGCAGAATTTTTGTTCCTCCTGTCAGGAGGAGCAAATGATGAATAGCAACTGGGGAACACTGATGGACAGCTCTGCGTCTCCCTTCCTCTCTCCTGTGCTCTGTCATGCCCCAGCTGCTGGTGCTTGCAGCAGGCCCTGCCAGCTGCCTGGGGTACAAGGCTGTGTTATAACTTTGTAATATATGAAATTGTGATGTTATTTGTACCACATATATAGTGAGGAAATGGCATTCTGCTGCAAGACCTTGAAATGATTGGTATGTGGTACCAAAAGCCATTGTTAGTGCAAAAGAACTAAAGAGGAGTGAAGGCCTTGTGATATGAACATCAGCATGCATTCTTTGAAGAGCAATGTCTTTTAATATCACTGCTCAAGCTATACCTGTGCTGTATCCACTCATTACAACAGATTTTAGCCTCAGCTGTCACCCAAATGCTACCTAGTAATTTAAAATCTGCTGCACTCAGATAATTCCAACATCATTCATGTGTGTTGGATCTTTTCCGAGGAGCTTTCAAACTGGTGTTGCCTGAGATAGCCCCACATTTGCTTCTCTAACCTTCCTGATATTTTACAACCATCTTATTCCTTTTCAACGTTCTCCTTTTCTCTTCTTCTTTACATTTTGTTTTACCTAAAATCCTGAGATGGATCAAGAAGCTTATGAAATTTGGGAGTGAGAAAGAAATGGGGCAGTTGTCTCTGTGCCACCACTTTGTCCATACTTCTTGAATGAATCCATACAGTGATACTTGAATGAAAGCCTAAATGAATTCTTGTTCATAACTGCATGGAACCAACGTGGAACAAAGGAGCTATGTTCTACTCTTTATACGTCAGAAGAACGAACTTGTTGCTGCTTGATCAGTTCCTTGTTCTTCACTAGTACTTGAGATCCTTTTTTTGCTGAAAGAGCATGCAATGTTGCAGTGCAGGGTTGTTTTATATTTCCTGACCTTTGACACTTTTTTTTTTTTTTTCTCAGAGATTTAAAGGAGTTTATATGGGAACCAGTTTTTGTCTTGCTTTGGCTTTTGAATAGCAGTGTCTCTTTATTTCTCATTCAGTAAGCCTCAATTATTTGTTTGTAAAAAATCATTTGGTAACAGGATTAATTCATCCTTCATGTAACTACAGTGCAAGACAATAATGTTACACAAGAGATGAATTTGCCAAATATATAACTCTTGTAGGGACAAAAGGAATTCTTCCTGTGGCTGTGTGAAAGGTTTATGATACATGCCTGATACAGTATATTGCTAGAAATTTGAACATTAAAACACATTTGCTTTTCTTCAAAATTAGTGTGCCTGCTTTGATCATGTGTAAAGCTTTACTTGCTCCTAGGAAGTGCTTCTTGACAGTTGTACTGTAATACATTGTTGGGTAAATCCATGCAGATGCAAGAGGAGTGTTCGGTAGGTCCCTGTGAGGTAGTGGTGTTTGATTCTGTATGGTTCTCAGGGGCTCAGCAAGCAGTGGCGTCTCCTGCTCGCATATGATGGTCTTTACATAATGCCTGACTGTTTTCCCTTAATATGTTAAACAACGCCAATCACATCCATAACGTGTTCTTCTTTCTCCTCTTCTTCAGGAGAGGGACATGTAAGGAAGTGTCTTACACATTTTTTTAGGCTCTTCTTCACTTTGTGAACCCACATGTACTTATGGTATTATGTGCAGTGCAATGTCTCCTTAAACTGAAGTCCTCACTTCAGCCAATAGCAAGTGTGAATGTGTAAGTTTGCTTTGCGTGTCAAGCACTAGAAAGAGCACTAACCTATGACTCAGGACCTAGGATTCCTAATCCTGCTGCATGGACCAAGGTAAATCACTTGACCCAGATTCCCAGAAATAGATAAGCACCTAAGATCTTCTTTACATGCTGACGTCCAGGACAGATTTATCGGGAGTGCTGAATGCAACTTAGAAGCAACCACATGATGAAGTTGCAGATGAGTGACTGGGTAGGTTTCTGCTATATCTTTGCTTCATCTGTGTCCACCATTTCATCTCCATTCAATAGATATCAAAAGATAATGCTGCAAATGGCACCAACAATTGTGCTGTACATATGGAAAAATATAGGGGACTGCCAAGGAGAAGGAAAATCAAATACAGGAATGCAACCATAAGAGAACACTTATGGCTGAGTACAAGAAGGCGCCAGGGCAGATAATGAACGTAACCACATGTCATCTGTTAGCCTCCACACTCAGATGGGTGGTGTGTGTGCAGCTCCCTGCCCCGAGGGACAAGTGTGGGTGGCCACTTGCAGAGGTAACAGCAAAAGACATCAGCACAAGGAGGAGAAAGGGAGCTTTCTGTTAAAAGTCATCACATCCATGGGTCTCTGAAGAACTACCTGCATGCCTTAATAACACCCTGATTCTTTCTGTCTCGTAGAGAAAAGGCAGTATGCATGTGTGGGGAGGTGTCCCTGCAAAGTGGTGAAAGTATTCAGAATTCCTTGATGGGCAGGAGAAGCCTGGCACTTTGCAAGATTGAGTCCAGGCTAAAAAAAACCCATGCACTTCATGAGTAGGTCTGGAGGGGATACAGATGACTGACTCTTCTGGCCCTAGCTTTCATACATAGTCGTAGAGTATCCTGGAATCCATGAATCTGAGATGTTACTAACATCTGCATGTGTAGAATCATGATGCTGCAGGCCCAAAGTATGTATTTAGACTGCATCTATCTACAAACCTAGCAGAAAAACATTAAATCAGCAAAATGAAAAAAAAAAAAAACAAACACAAAAATGAGACATAAAAACGAGTTGGCTACTCTAAAACACAGATACAGTAATTATTTCAGTCTTTTGCTTAGGGGTGTACCAACTGTTTACAATTTACTGTTTGGCAAGCTGGGTGTTCTCATTTCCCTCATGGTTCAGGAGTCAAAAACATATGCTACCTTTAGTAATGAACTCTTCTAAGATTTGAAACTATCCATATTCATGTCACAAGAAATGTTTACACAAGAGCAAAATGCTCCAACATCAAAATAAATCAGTAACATCTCAGAGTTTATATTTCCATATGCTTCTTTGGCATAATAAAGCAGGCGAAGGGCTGCTGTTATAAAATGGAGTTTAATTAAAAACAAAAGAAAAAAAACTTTATCAGAAATCACGACCATCCAAAAATCATGCAGAATAATGCATGGTTTCAACATATTCTAAAGATTTATAATCTATCAATAGAAATAAGAAAATGTAATATAATCACATCCTCTACACACCTTGCATATTTTCCATCTTCTATGCATAAATTATACATTCATTTTCATAATTATAGTAACATTCTAGTTTTCACATAAACTGCTATTACTCCTGGGTACCAGTAAGTTTACATCTACCAAGGCTACACGCTAATTACATTTTCTTTTTTAATGTTATCTATTTATCAAATTTAGTTTCTTAATGGAAATTAATAGACTAGGTCTCTGCAGTAAAAAAAAAAAAATAATAATAATCAGCTACAACATAGCAGTTTGAATACATTTTTTTCAGCTTTCATCTTATTCAGGCTTTAAGGGCTTTGTGTATCACACTGGTGGTGATGGTGCATGAAATGGGTGATATGATTTAAGAGCAGGAGATGGTAGGGAAGGAGTTAATCTTCTCCCTTTTGCTAGAGGAAGGGCCACAGCTGCCTGAACTGAGCAGGGGGATTTTCAGGGTAGCCAGCTGTGGGGATTTAATTGTTTCACCCGCCAGTCTATAAAGGGGGGGTACCACAGGGTAGCTCTAAATCCTGTTGTGATTCAGGGAGGAGGAGGAGGAAATTTGGAGGTGGGTATTGTAGCTGTAGGAAGACCTAGGCAGGAGTGATTAGCTGAAAGGAATAAATGCTTAATATTCTTGTTGTCTTCTGAATATCAAGTGAGGAAAGGAAGGTCTTACGTTTCTTACTCTTCCTGTTCTACTTTATTTTTTGAAATTTTAATGGATCCTCTTGTCTGATATTTGGTTGTAAGGCCAAAGTAGCTGTGTAACTGATGGAAGGGAGATCACTGGGTGGAAGGTGCGCTTCAGTCAGTGCAGCAGATGAAGACCAATGGATGGGTGTGGGCAGGAGGCTGTGAGAAATCTGTTTATAAGTACAGAAGAGTGAGCTCCAAAGTCGACTAAGAAGACCTGTCTTTCTGATCTGCAGTGTACCATCTTTTAGCGTGCTTTTCAGGTGAATTTTCAGGTGAATGTGGTTTATATATTGCAGAGCATTTCTTGCTTTCCCTGGGAGCTTCAATGCTCTTAACACCAGGGTTTAGCAGTGTTTGGCTTGCCCTTAGGGTGGGTTTCCCTCTTCTTTGTTTATCTCTGAATCAGAGTATTATTGTCAGAAATCTGTGCAACTTGCTCGACAGGGATAGAAATAGCATTGTAGCATCTTTCCTAAGAATTAGCTTTGACTGCAGTGATTTGAGCCTCAGTGTGTTTTTCTTCTCCTCATGTTTGATGTGTTGTTTTTATCTGCTTCAGGATTTTCCAAGTTTTAGCATGATAATTTAACTGAGGAAACAAGATTTAGTCAGGGTAAGAAGTTATGAATGAACGTGAAACACTAATGCCAAGAAGCACCTTGTTTTAAATATCAAAGTATATTTACTTGCTACATATTCTACTTTTCCTGTACTTTAGAAATGGTCTGCATACTTGAGCCATTACTTACATCCACCCATTTATCTTCTGGCAATAGTCTTCCTACTGCTGAAATGTGAATCAGCTTCTTACCATGCTCCAGAGAGGGGATGTCATAGGTTCATACATCTATGCTGGTCTAACTAACATGTTATTTTGAGGAAGGATTGCTCACGGCTAATGCCATTCTTGTTTTGCACCTCATTCTGGCAGTTATATATGTTGCACAAGCCTAGGAAGGAGCCATAGGTGTCACGTGTGTGTTCTGCAAGGCATTCAGATGTTGCTGCAATTTGCATCATGTTTGAACAGCTTCCAGGTAGCACCTCCTTTAGCATTGCAGGTGTCTTCTCCTAACTTAATGGAGTGTGGATTGCAGTTAAGGTGTTCATCTTCTCAATGCAACACACTCCAAGAATGTTCTAAATGCGAGTAGTGTATTGAGAAAGAACATAAAATTTTCTGTTAGTAGTATTTCGAAACATTTTACAAAGCTTTTTTTTTCCTCGTAGCAAGTCCTGCTTCTGCAGAGTCAGTGTGTTGAAAGTTTCTTTGTCACTTTTTTTCTCTCTAGGATTGGGAAACTTCAGATATCTTTTGCTCTCAGTAAGCTCAGCTATTGCATATGAAGTACTCTGTATTCAGAATGCTCAGCAAAGTGTTAAATCATTGACACAGGAGAAGTTCCAAGTGTTGTGAGTGCTGTATGCTAGCCAAAATCTCATCTCATGAAATCTGTTCCAGACTCTGTAATTTATCACTGGATTATTCTTTATTAATCCCTGACAGGGGCCCTTGCTGAAGCACGTGACAAGAAGTAGTACTTGTTCACTAAAGTGGCAAACAGAATGTTTGGAAGTCACATGGCAATTGGTGGAGACCTGTATTTGCTTTTTGACCAAGGCTTTCAAAGAGGTCACTGACAGCACCTTGCTACACTGCAGTCTCTGGGGTGTATTTGAGGATGCAGGGTAAGCAGAGGCTCACAGCCCTTCCACTCAGAGCCAAGGGATTGTTCACCTAGACTCAGTGTGTTTCTGAATCATCCCAGGCATAATCCATTATGAAATTGAGAGAGTGCCAGTCGGCCTTAAACTGTGTAAAACCCAAATTGGATCTAACATACAGGAATGATTTAGATAAGCAGTCTTGTACATGTGAGATTACCTCTAAACCGACTTATATTTTGAGTTTGCCTCCTGCTATTAAAATCTTAGTTGCCCTTGGATCATAGCACAACCTGAAGAGGTACCATCCTCTCATCTCTTGTGATTACACTTTTACAAGAGATGACATTGCACGGAAACATGAAATTTTGTCTGCTTTTGTTATATTGTTCAGAAGCTACTTCAAAAAAGCAACTACAGCAGCTCAGGCAAAGAGCTGTTCTAACATAATTCTTTTTCCAACAGTGGCCAGAATTAGATGTCAAGGGATGATTATACAGTATGCACAAGGCAAATATATAAAATCTTTCCACAGAGTATTTGTTTAGTCTTTTAAAAGTCCTAAGCCAGACCACTGTGGTTTTTCTATTTCCTAACCCACTCTAGGTATCTTTTCCAAGTATTTACTAAGCATATGCTTGAGGTCTGGTAAAAATAAAAAAAAAACTTTTGCTTCTATCACCTCTTTTGTCAATGACTTAAGAAATTCTGCTACATATGAATGAAGAACTGCTTGTTTGTTTTGAACTTGGATCAGTTAGCTTCCCTTGATGGCACTCGCTTTCTGTATTGAAAGAGGCAATGAGCAATGAATCTCTGAATTGCTCTCTTGGCCACTCAGTTTTGAGGCCCTCCATGTTTTCCCCCCCTCCTTTCCCCCCCCCCCCCCCCCCCCCAAATGCTGTCTCTTTTTCAGAATGAAAAGTCTTAGCTTATTCAGTTTTTTCTCGCATGGAAACAACTCTTCAATTTTTAGGACATTTTTTGAGGTGTGAGTCATAGAAGTAAACAGTTTACAAAGTGTAGAAGAACAGATATGAACAGGGAAATCATATGTTGGCTGTTTATTTTCCTGCTTCATTCTTAATTGTTTCTAACATGAAAATTATCTTTAAAACCATTATCAAGCACTAGCTGATATTTCCATGAAAATCTCATAACTCCAGTTTGCGGTTTCTTTATGAAAATTACTAGTTCAGAGTTAACTATTTTATCTACTGAGTAAATGGGTTTTGTAACATGCATGACTTTACCTTAATCGTGTTACTTTATCTAAGTTTGAGTATTAGCAATGCCATTCTCCCTAGTTATAGGTTACTCATGCCTGACATTGATTCTTTGCCTTTCATTTTCAGCATATTTCATAAGTTTAGTAATTGCATAATTGTTTTAAACTCCCTATCAAGCTCAGTACTCACAAACACAGAAAAAGCCTCTATCCTTCTGCAGTATACCATTAATCCTTTTTTCCTGAGCTTTGAAGAAAATTTTTTAATAGAAATAATTCAGTGAAAAGGAGTAGTTGGTGCTCAAGATCTGGAACAGATTTTCTGTGTAAAAGTGACAGCATTAACAAAAGTCATGAGAGAAGGTTATGGAGAAGCATTAGGAAGAGCAGTGTGAGAAGAGCGCAGTCAGCAGGAGGTTCACTGTGAGGAAAGGAGGGTTGACACAGGAAGGACTGGTAGAGTGTGGTGCCTTGAAGTGAAGATGAAATATGCTAACATCAAAAAAGGTGAAGGGGAAGCCATTGAAGGAACTTGAAGGGGAATTTGTGTGCTGAGAAATGGAAAAAGATTAGGTAATATCTCTTAGTTTTCTCAGGAAACAGGTAGATATAAGATAATTTTCCAGGTATTTTCCACGTCTTCCATAGTGAAGAATATAAAAATGCAGCTCTAAAAAATAGTGCTAAAACATAGTGCATTTCTTGTTGTGTGAAGTTCTTAATGGTTATTGTGATACTAACACTGAAAGGTTTGGTGCTTAAATTCAGTTGTGGAAATCTGAAGACACCTACAAAATGTCACCTGCTAGAAATGAGTCCATCCAACAAGCTAGACACTGCTGGTTGATTCAGAAAACATCCAACCATATTTCTGGAAGAGTTATAGTGAGCTTTTTGTCTGTCTTTTTTATGCTGAGGATAGATCAGAACTGGTCCTCATCTTTGTCACTCATTAAAAATGTGCTGTGGAGGAGCTCTCTCCCTCTCTACTGGGGAAAGCTCTAGGAGAGACTTCCCTGACTTCAATTATTTCCTTTGTGATACTTGGCTCAAACCCTGTGTACGAGGGCCTTATCTTAGCCCTCATTCCGATTTGATGATTCCCAGTTATACTTTCTTTTAAAGAAGTTAAAGGGTGTCTGAGATTCTCAACTAGTGTATATTGATGAAGACCTGTAAGCATGTTCTTTACAGTATCTGCATCTTGGTTCCTCTGTCAGAGAAAGTGGGGATGATTGCACCACCTGTAAAATGTTTTGATGAAAAATGCCTGCAAGAAGTTAATCTGTAATGATGATAAAGTACTGATAATATTCATGAGTGTTCCAGGATATCCCATTTTACCTATTGAAAATGGGCAAAGATTTGCAGTGGAAAGAAGGAAAAGAACAATTCCAAGTCTGGTCATTCCTCCTTGATAATGACATATGAAGATCTAGACTTTTTGTCAAGATATAATAGGAAAAAGGCATATTTTCATCACATGAATAGGATACAAGTCAATGTACTGAGGTATTAGTGAAAAGGTAACTTCTGATGGTGTGTATTCAGAGCTCTTGCTTTCATTTGGATACTCTTCCTCAGAAAAGAATGGAATATCTGTGAGGCCAATGAAATATTTTAAAGGGATTTGAACCATTAGAATGATACTGTCAATGTTATTCAACTAGTTGCCTTGATGATATATCAGGTGGCTGGTGAGATGTGAATAAGAGACATTAAATTCTTCTACATTCGCATTTTGGTAAACCTTTGTTTGGAATAAGAAATGTTTGCTAGGGAAGAATTTTTCCACAGAAAATAGAAAAGCTCTTTTTGCGTGTAATACTGTTAGCACTCCCATTAAATGCTGATTGTATTATATTCACAGTACTCTAAAAAATAAAGATACTTTACAGATTATGTCTCTTGCAATATTACTTCTAGAAATGGCACAGAAAATACCAGAGCTCTACATTTAAAATAAAAGATCAAGAGAATACATGAATAGTTGTGAATGTGGTAAAAAGGGAATCAAGTTGAAGAAGAGGAGTATTTCATTAAATACTGCAAGCCTGTAACTCATACATGCTGTATTAGCACAGTGTACATTTATCTGTATTGATGCGGCACTCTGACCAGAGTGTTTGCATTTGGCAGCCTTTAGAAAGCATGTGTGGCATTTGGTCTTAACCTTATCGCTGTAATTTTAATGATGTTTTCATGTTTAATTTCACTGTAAATCATGTTAGCAGAATTTTGACTGCAGTGTCAGAGCTTAAAAACTGAGCTGAAGTTATTTCACAAGCTGAGAATTTGTCTAGCCTGTGATGTTTAGTCAATATGATCCACTCAAGTGTGGAGCTGTCAGAAAGGACACCAGTGGATGGTGCTTAATCTGCTCAGTTCTGAAGGGAACATGGACTCTTAGGATGAAGTCAAATTTTTGATCTATCCTGGTTTCAGTTAAGTAGCCAATTTATGGATTTAAGGGCATTAAGGAAGTCACAATGGTTAGTCAGATATCCATGTAGTATTTATTTTTGCTGTATGGGAAATGATTTTTTCCAGTTTAGTTCACTCAACGGTCTCATACAGAGCTGGGTAAATATGTCAAAAACTACACTGGAAAGTCTCGGTTCAGATAAACCCTGTATATCCACATCAGCAGTCATGAGGCTTTTATATTTGCTTACTTTCAAGAGGCATTCACACATCCAGTTCCTGTGTAGTCCCCTGTATGTAAATCCAGAATGACTATGGCTTTCAGCTGGATGTTGTAGGTACAAGGCCACATTATGCCTTGGCATCTCTGCTGATGTGCTCCTTCCCACTTTCCTAGGTGATTTCAAATAAAATGTCTTCATGGGGACTTGTGGAGAGTTCCACGGTCATGGTGATAACCAGGTTCTGAGCTAAATCTCTGGCAGTCTTCCCTTGGTGCTCTGTTTAAAGATTTTCACTTCTACAGTGCTGTAATTTCTCATGAAAGTATTGTATTGAAAATTTAACTCAGTGATTTTTTTTTCCAGTATGATTCCTGAACATTATTATAAAACTTTAAAATAAAATTTGGAATGGCCAGGAAAAGTTCTCATTTCTGGCCATATAAGATTTTGTTTTTTTTTTTACATGGTGTTGTCTATGGAGAAAGTATGTGTTCTTAATCTGTGCTTTCTTTCTTTTTTTCCAGGGAGAAAACAGTAGAACACTTGCAGTAATTTATTTTCTCTTCTCATTTTGTTAATGATATCTTTTTGAAGGCTATGCAGTAATTACTGCCCACAGAGGTACACACCGAAATAAATTAATGACCAATGACCAATAATCATTATAGATGTAATTATCCATCATGAAATATAAGCAAAAATAGGCACTAGGAACAGTGTTGGAAGCTTAAAACAAATGGCACTGAAAAGTGGTATTGTTAAACAATGCTAACACTATTTTAGCTGTTGATCAGAAAAACACAGTGAGTTCTCATCTAACCATATATTATGGAATATTAATAATTTTTCATTTAGTTCAGAATTTTTTTTTCTACAGGCAGTTAAATAGATAGGTTAACAAACCTATACCAGCTACGATTACTTTTGAGGAATTCTCCTTTAGGTATGTTACAGTCTGTTATCTGTTTTTATTTTACAAGTGAATTTGTAAGGAAGTGATCACGAAAAGCTCAAACCAAAGCTTTCTGTTCTGTTTCAGATGTAAGACAAAATACTACAGATCAGACAAATTAACCTCACCCATATCTGTACAGTTTTGTACTGACTTTATGTAAATAGCCAACAGGCTTAATGGTGGTGTCTCCAGCAGATTAACATGTTTTTTTTTTTGTATAAAACCACACACAATGCTTTAAACTTCCAATTTAATAGATAAGACCTTACCTTTTGCTTGGTAGAAAAAATATTTTTAAAATTGGGGAGAATAAAATCAGTAACTTTAAAAAAAAAAGCAACAAAACAAACTCAACTGAGGGCCTGATTTTTTTTTTTTCTCAAACATTATAGTTTCATGAAAGTATTCCTGAAACCCAGTAATGTCATTTTTTTCCCCCAACAAGAGTTAGACATCTTAAGCATCTTAAATATTTGACCTTTTGGCCTTACAAAACACATTTTCACTTTGGCAAACTGTAATATGCAATATAGTTTGGGTTAACATCTATCCTGTCCTTACCCTTCTCAGAATGTATTGATTTAAGGAAATATGGCTTCTGAAAATAAGATCACCTGGAGGATTTTGCAGCCCTTCACACTATACATCAATGCGAAGTCTAAAAGTAGCCTTTGCCTAAATCTTTATTACCCTCCTTAAAAAACAAAACAAAAAAAAAACCAAACAAAAATAACCAAAAAACATGGCATTTGAAGGTACGTGCAAAGAAAGAGGTGGCTACCATGACTTGAGACCTGAATGTGCTTGGATTTGTACACGTTGATGGATTTAATTCTACTTGGACTCTTGTTAAGATATAGTAACACACAGTGGATTAGATTCTGATTTTTTTTTTTCCTTCCAAGTTAACACCGTTGTAAATAGAAAACATGCACTGCAAGTGAACAAAATGGCGGGGGGGGGGGAAGAATTGTTGATTCTATAAAATCCAAATGTGGGTATAAACAGCCACAGATCCATTATCTGAAGTGGTTATGTCATCTTACACCAGCAGAAAACTGAGCCTACTATATTTGATTCCGAAGTCTCACCTTATATCAGATGTTTAAAGGTTCAGATGGATAAGATATGTCTCTGTACAGTGTGTTTTAAATTAAAAGCTAGTGAAAAACACATCTCTTGATTTCTAGATGACAGTCTTGGAAAATGTGTTTCAACTGGTAGCTACCCTTGTCCTGTTTTATTCCACCCTCACCAAGGGTACCAGTAACCAGCAATGTAGGAGCTGATATTCTCGACAAAAACAATAACCTCTCTTCTGTTCATCTTCCTTGCTTTGTTTTGGTTACTGAGAGGTGGCCTTGAAAGGGCAGCATGTTTAAGGCAGAAATATTTCTTGAGGGTATGGGGAGGATGTTCTCTTGTTTGAAGGAAACCAAGACTTCCAACTGATTTTAATTTTATTTTTAATGTTCATGGGAACCAGTCTTAGATGCCTGGCTGAATTCAGACTTTGGATTTTTGGCAGGTTTTTATTTGAGCCCAGCTTGGCTGTTTTTCAAAATGTCCAGATTGCTCACATTAAATCTGAATAAGCACTACCCACTAGTTTAATCAGAGTCATCTGGTACACCTCTAATTAGTGTTAGTTAAAGTTGAAGTTCATAATAACAAAATGTATTAAAACATAACACGCAAAACTTAGTAAAATCATGAACACAAAAAGGTAGGAAGCAAAATCTTGTGCAATTATATTAAAAATCAGAATATACAAGTTATGATGACAAAAACACAATGGTGAAGAAAAGAAGTAAGACAAAGTTCCTGACAAATGTCATGAAAGCTAATCTTCATCTGTTTTATCCATTAAAGCATGCCCACATTGTATATACATATGGATCTGAATCATGAATGAGCGTTAATTGCTGGTCTTGATAACGTAACAACTGGTTGTAACTGTACACTGTGCATGGATTGTAAAAACTTGTACACATCTGGGTGTATTTCAGAAAATTGTCAAATAAACAGGTGATTTTTTTTTTGCATCTCTATGTAAATTATTTCCTTGTCTTAACACATTTGTAATAAATTATAGGTAAACAACGTATTATCATCTTTGTTTGAAATTAATGTAAGTTTGCCTGAGTTAGGAACAGTTAATGCCTTACTGAGGATGTGAAACAATAAAGATTGACAGTTCTTAAAATTGTGGAGTTATTGGCAGCAGGAGATCAAAAACCTGTAAAGTTTTTAAAAACATTTTGTGTTACTATCTATGCCTATAAGGTACTTATTTATCTTTAACTCTTCCCTGAATTATTGCCTTAGAAGAGAACGCTTTACTATGTTGCAGCATAGGCCAATTAAAATGGCAAACCCTGCAATTGGATCTCTTTATTAATGTATTCCTCAAATTAAGACTTAGGGTTTTGATTTTTCAGGTGTCATTTCTAAATTGTTGCAAAGTGGTGAAACATACTCTTATGTGTTACAGAGAAGCTATACTTTTTGCATATATATTGTAATAGTAGTGCAAAAAAGCATCTAAATGTTACTTGGATTTGCTTCTTACTTCAAATTTCTTTTTTTCTCAGGTCTATTTCAATTCATATTCTGGACATAGAGATGATATTTCTTTCTATTTTTTTTTTTTCTGGACACATTTCAGCTTCACTACTCAAGGACTGAATGGATCATGATTACAGAGTTTTTTTAAGGGCATCTGTTCTCAGCCACAGCTGAGGATGGGGCCCATGGAGCCGACTGGAAGGATCCACCTAGAATTTGTTGAATTAAGTCCTTGCACCTGGATATAATTGTCATGCTGCTGTGCTGGGGTTTTCTTAAGCTACTGGTAAAACAAATTAGCTCAATTTAAACTGGCATCCAGTAGGGAAGCAACAACTCACCTCATATAATATTTTTCAAATAATTATTTTTCTATTGCCAGTTTTGCTTCATGATTATTTTCCAAAAGGCAGAGTGAATTGTTGGGATTTTTTTTTTTATGTTAAGCACAAGACACAACAAAAAACATTCTATTCTGCATATCTGCTGAGTTGCAACTAATATTACAGTGTACTTAATAATTGTATGTGACTGTCTTAAATATAAGAGTCACAAACATATAAATGAAGGTAAGTATAGATACAACAGGCCACAAATGCAATATAACAACCCTCCCCCCACCCTTCCCCTAACAATTTTCAGTGCATATACTTTGTATGCCTTTTGCCAGATTTAGCACTGTAATGATATAACCGCTTTTACATTTGGGAAATATTCATGGAAGTTTTTTTGGTTGAACAGTAGACAAAGGTATTCATTTATGTCTGACATGGGAATTTGTATAAATACCATGGGATCTCATTTCCTTTTATAGTTTAGAGCCTTTAAACTTGACAACAAAATTCATAAGCTTCCTGGAAGGTCCACAAAGGTTCCTCGCCTTGGCTGCACTCGCAGTGGCAGCGCTTTGCTTGAATCCCTGGAATGTATGCATCTGTGTTAGCTTCAGCTTCCCTTAATATCCTCCAAATGTAGACTCCAGTGGGAAAGGATGAAAAATCATTCATTCAGCTGAATGCTTCAGAGCGACTTCTGAAATGGAAGATGCAGCACTCTCTATCAGTTTTCTACATAGTACTGTTATATTTTATTCTATTATTCTATTTGGGTGGAGCCCTGGGCAATCTGGTCTAGTACCAGATCTGGAGGTTGGTGGCCCTGTCTGTGGTGGGGGGTTGGAACTTGATCTGTAGGGTCCTTATCAACCTAAGCCATTCTATGATTTTATTAGGAGCTGAGCTGCTAATTTGGAGAAGAGAGGAAACTTGTTCACCAACTATGGGTGGGAGTCGCTGATATGTCTCTAGAATCATCCTGGAGAAGCTGCTTCAGCTGCTGTCCTTGTCAGCAGGTTACATCACTTGATTTACCCTCTAAGATACAGCTTAACTGGTTAAAAGATAACCATTGAATTATATATCAGAGTATAGCTACTAAGTATTTTTTAAGCAAGTTTCAAAAATATAAAATATTTTGTGAGATCAAGAATATATTTTATTTTAATAAGCGGACTACTGATCATCATCTTACAGATTCTGGCAGAAATATGGATGTATGTATTATCATAAACCATTTTCTAAGCTATGCTCTATTTAATATTGGGTATGCGGGAATGCCACGGGAATGCGAATTAGGAGAGCAGTGCTTTTTGAATGGTGGTAAAATACCCAGAGATCAAAAGTTAAATGTGAAGTTGCTGTCAGTCCTTTGGCTGTGCAGCGAATTTCAAAATTTGGAAAGTGTGTGTGCAGTAGCTCCAGTAACTAGCTGAATCACTGCAGATGTGGCCATGGGACCCGTAGGGAAGTGCTGGATGCATGGGGTGACGTGGGCTGGTGCACAAAATAACCCTGCCCAAATCATCATGCTCTGCTTTCTGTGGAGGAGGCCACTGGAGCTGCTGGGCCCCAACTTGCTATACACAGCCAGTGAGAAGTTCTGCTTTCAGCTGTGAATCTGACCTGCCCTGAGTCAATGTATATGGGAATGGGCAAGTTGCTTTCATACAATATTCCTTTTTATAAGCTCGTTTTTCTTGAGCTTCAGGGGAAATATAAAATGTCAGTTTTCCCTCCAAGTTGTGTAAGTGCCGTGGCAGGCTGAGAGGCTGCCTCACCCCTTCCTGTTCTCTCTCTCCTGTCTGGGGTTCCAAGGAGGAGAAGGCAGCAAACTGAGCTCAAGATCCTTCTTATCCTTATGTGATGATAATCCTAGGCCTGCACTTAGAGAGAAGCTTCCAGTGGGAAATTAAGCTAAACTGAAAAGCATAACAAAACCCAAATAATCTAGGCTGCAACAATTCCTCCAGTGTTTTGTTCTTTAATGCTTATTAATAGATACAATGCAAAATCCAAAAGGAAGCCAGCAATATCCTGTTCCTTTTCTTTCTTTCTTTCTTTCCTTCTTTCTTTCTTTTTTTTTTTTTGCTATAGCATAGATTTTTGTTTAGTAAACTCCATGTCAGATCTTCTAATTTAATTACTGAACTCACAATGTGGATAAACGCACAGACATGACTAATAGTATTCTCTTATAATTTCATTACAGGGTAATAGATGTGTGGTTTATAAAACAGATTTTTTTTCTTCTGTTACAGAGTGTTTATAATATAAATGAACTCTCACATCCTGCTTTCTTTCTCTCCTTAGCCTCTTTTCATTTCTTCTTAGATTTGATTCATAGAAAAATGCAAGTGATGCGTGCCACTGATTTGGGTCATCTGCACGCAATTCAAAAGGAAAAGGTGATTTTTTTCATTGCCTGCCAAGTAAGTGGGAGAGGTGTAGGAAAAAGTGAATTTATGCATAAAACGCAAAACTCCAGATGAAAGAACGGACCTCTTTTATCATCGTAGAAAGAATCCATCTGCAATAATTACCAGTCAGGCTATCTGCACCCTATGTTACTTCATGACATCTGAGAACTGCTGCGCTCCTTGAACCAATAGCCGTTATATAGCAACCAGCATCACTCCTGAATGAAAAAAATTGGCCCAACCACTGGTGAATGGCACTCAGTAGGTTTCCCATTGAACTGTGCTGCGAAACAATGATGCACATTGGTAAATCACTGTGTGTGCCTTTCAGTTCTTATGCATATCCCGTACTGGACAGCTTCCATTCACTCCAGCACCCACTGCAAACAAATGTAACTATGCATCAAAGATGAAAGTGAAAATGCATATGTTAAATCCCAAATGGAATCACAAGGGTGTAATATATACATAGTTGCTTAGCAACAAACATGTTTTGGCCACAGGAACTGTGACATCAGTCAGAGAAGCGGGAGGGAAGCTGCTCTGCCCTTCTTCTCTGCCTCCCTTCATAAAGGTCTTTGCTTATTTTTTTTAAGGCAGAAGATAGAGGGCTATTGTGGATGTTTGTTTGTACTATTAATGCACCATTTGGACTTTTCTTTGGGGAGGGAATCCTGTTTTTGCTCTGAGGATCTGTCGTAATGGAGCGTGCCCTCCCTCAGCCAGGTGTTCTGGTCCCGGCTTTGTGGCTTGCCGTGGGCTCCATTTTAGCTGAAATGCTCACTTAGGAGAAATGAAGCACTAAGGCCGAAAATACAAAATGTAGGAATTCAACAAATAGTTTTTGGTGTCACTCTGTGTCATGCCTTTCCCTTCAGCTCTCTACTGATATTTCACATTTTTTAGTTCTATATTTTTTTTCATAACAGAAAACAGCATTTATTTCAGTAAATCACACAGTACCTATGACTAGTTGATAGGCATTCATCAACCACACTGATTGTGCAGAGGGTCAGAATCTCTTTTCTATCCTTTACTACTTTCTCCTCTTCCCTGCATGCTATGGGAGACTCTGCAATGGGAGGCAGAGGAGAGGACTGGCCAGTGATGACCCAAGGCACAAACTGCCCTGTGCCATCTGCTCCCACTGACATCGACCAAAGTTTTTCTACCTAGCCAACACAATGTGCCTTATGCTTTCAGAAGTTTGCTTGCTTCACTGGACCACAGCATCTTCCACATGTAGAAATATTGCACATTCAGGTTCAAATCGATCTGCCAGCCTGGATTGCTGTAGACATATCCCCGAATACATTACTTTAGAGTGTTTCCTTTTAATTTAAGGTAATGAATGTACTTTGGCAGATCCCCAGTGGGGGGAAAAGAACATTTCTGGCATGCACTTCTCTTTGCAAAGAAGGCTTTCTTGACAGTGTGAGAGACATGTAGGAATGCAAGATGTATCGAAGGACTCAAATGAAATTAAAATTGTGGATGAAAGCAGGGTTAAAGAAGCATTATGGTTAAAATAAGGCCTTCATTTCCACTCATGGAGCTATTATGTAGATAGTGTTTTACCTTCTTTCATTTTCCATGAATTCACACAGACCCTTTTTTATGTGCTAGCACATATCAAATTGACAAGGTTTAACTGATAATGTCTTGCACTTACCATCAGATTAATGTTGGGAAAGAAAGTGGGTCATTCTGAAAATTGTGAAGAATCTGATACAAGATATGGTGGTGACCCTGAAGTCATTAGAGAAGCAAAACACAAGGTAAGATAAAAAGGTTATATGACGAAAGGATGGGAAACTGAAAAAGTATAATATTGATTCTTTCTGAAATGAAGAACCAAGCAAATGATCCAGGAACTGGATGGGGTGGTTTCCTGACTAAGGCATCATTGTGAATTGTGGATTCTTGTCTACGTTTCTTCTCTTAACTTAAATCAGTTCTCCCAGAATTTTTTTTGCAGCTTGAATGAAGTACTGTGTAGCCTGACCATACAGAAACCAAATTAACATCTGGATCTGAAGTTCATGGCTGACTCTTTAGAAATACAACACATGAAACTGCGATCCCATATCTGAGAGTGGTTGGCGGCTTGAGCGATGAACTGAGATTTATTGGCTGGGGATCAACCCAAGAAATTCCACCAATATGCTACTGTGCTGTTTCCCCTGCAAACTCTTCTTTTTTTAATTTGTGAAACAAATGACTATATCAGCTGAAAAGATAATTAAACTAACAACCAAAATAAATGCTTTAAGAGCCTGTCAGATTGCCAGTATTTTAAATGTGAATAATCAAAAATTTTAATGGTAATTGCTCTCACTGAGAGAAGCAAGATTTTACAATTCACATTAGTTACTGAACTATTTCCAAATGTACAGTTTATCTCTGTGATCCCATTCTTTCAACATAGGTTCAACCATTTGTCAAGTGTTGGCTTTCTGAGCAGTATAAGATACAATTTTAGTAATGAAATCATTATCTACCCCTACCATGTTGATGGACAAGTAAGTTCCTTTTTGGGAGGGTAGACATAGCTTAATGTTAAGATAAGATTACACACATACTCATGCTTTTAGTAGTTGTGAAGCTCCAAACAAATACAAAATCTCTGTTAAAATAGTTCAAAAGTTACTGTTAAATTTGGCTCCTATTTTATTCTGCCACGGGTTACACTGAAAGGTGGAACAGAAACAGGAGGAATGCAGTGCTGGAAATCACATGAAGATTCAAGTCACAGCATCCCTGACAAATTCACCTAAAGAGGACAAAATTTGAGCTAGAACTCAAGCTGATGCTTTAATTTGTTGTTGTTGTTGTTGTTTTGCCTTTGACCACATCACCAGCTCCTCTCAGTTCATTCCCCTTTTTCTTTGATAGATAGCTCTGTTCATGGCTGCAGTCACTGACTTGAAAGTGACTGAGGCACTCTTTTCAAGATCCATCATTTCTTCTGTGTTCTTCTTGATTTCAAACACTGACCCTTTTGCTTGTAGAGAAGAGTTGTGTTTTTGATGGAAAAGAAGTCAGCACCTATTTGCAAAATTAAAGCTGGAACAGAGCAATGCAAATTCTAAGCTGTGCTCAATGATCTCTAGTTATCTGTTTAACTATCTTTTAGACTGAGCACCACTTCTACCCCACTTCATTGTACTTGTTTTCATGTCTGAAACAGCCTCTATCACAAAAGTCAGGAGTCGATCTTGACAAAACCTACCAGAAAATGGATAATTTCTTGGCTGGAAAACCATTCATGGAAACAGTTCAAATAGAAATCTGCACCAGTGAGGAAGACTAGAGTCTCACTGCTTAATGTAGGTAGTGTCCTGCATGAGAAAAACAACAATGCTTGCCACATCCAGGGAAAGCCACAGGTAGAACTGGAAATCAGACAGGAAATCAGACAGGAAAAGTAACTGAACAGGTCGACAATTCAATAGGTTGAGAAAGAAGTAGGGACTTACTGTATATACAGGAGAAATCAGCTGCAGAACTGCTGGAGGAAAAGCAACATACTTGCCTCTAAAAAAAAAGGATGGAGAAGTTATAATAATAGACTCAACCTTTACTTCAATGAAGGGATGTTGTGAAAAAGACAAGCACAATACAAAAAGTATTACTGAGAATTTTTTTTTTAAATTTTAAAATAGGCATATTCTATAAAGCAGCTGTAGGTATTTTTATAGCTTGCTTAGCATGATCAAACTTATGGAATTACTTTCCAGAAAGGATGTGGAGCAATGGAGTAGATAGAACTAAGCAGTCAGAATGGCTGACAAGGAAACTGGAAGAACAAGAGCTGTTTAGGGCATACAAAGAGGGAACATAATAATTTTCAAATTTGAACAAATTTACCAGAGAGAAGAAAGTAATGAATTGTTTAACACTTTTTCTCTTAATTGTAAGAAAATATAGACTTGCAGAACTGCAAGAGAAGCTAGGCTAGCTGTTAAAAAAGTCATGATTAAAGAGCAGATCAGATTGCACAGTGAAAAAGGTGTGCATTTTCACTGGTGAAAGACTATAAAAACAAGTTAAATAAACATCTGTCAAAAATAGCATAGCTATAGTTGATTTTTGACCTCCTAAAATCTTTTTCAGCTTTGCTTTCTGTTATTTTCTCCAAGTGGATTCTGCTGCTTGTATGTTTGTTGGTAAAGCCAGCAATCAAAATAATAATGTAGAAGCAGAGCCCTGTAAACAGAGGCTCTGGTAGGGTTTCTAGTCATGTCATTTACCCTCTAGTGGAAAGTGCCAAGATATGTGCTTTGGAAGACTCGTAGGGCACATAGCTGCATGTCAGCCTATTTCAATTAGTGTGTTGAAATGGCGGATTACACATCTCTATAAAAATTAAATTGGTCTCATCTCTGAAATTATAACAAGCCTGAGGATCCAATCAGAAAATCAATTCTTGAGCACCTCGGTTTCAGGGAGGACAGAAAGGCATTGTACCACTGTTTCTATGCCCCACTGCCACTTCTTGTCCTCCCTGGATGCTCCCACTCTCGTGATACCAAGCACCACAGACAAAAGAAAGCATTACAGAGAGCAATCCCCAACACATGCGTAAGGGAACTGTTATGTCAGGGCCTGAACTGATGATTGAGCACCTGATGAAGGGGCTGGCTAGCCCAAGAAACACAGGTGCAAGCAATTCACCCATGCTTCCCACGTGACCAGAAGAGGTAGGCCCAGGACCCATCTCCACCTGAGCTCATTTAAGGGCTAGCCTCTGATAGGGGTATGTCTCCTGGATGAAGGCTGTTTCCTAAGGAGTGTTCTGTAGCTAGAGATGAGATTGACCATATTTGGATGAGTTAACTTTTCCTGTATATGAATACTGATATTTCTAATGATGCTTTGCCTGGTGTTGTAAAGAGCTTGTCTGAGACAATTTGACTGTTTCCCAGGACCAGTGTCATAGCTTTCAGCTCACAGCGTGTTGGCTGATGAGAGGCTGCTTAGCACAGGGAGTCTTAGTTCTGTAGTTTATGAAGGCAGTCTTACTGCATGTCCAAAGCTCCTAGGAGCTTCTGCGGAGATCTATTGCTGTTGTAGGCTGAGACTGGAAAGTTTCTCAGATTATCTTACTTTCATTTTATGCCAGTTAGATAGAATACTGTTATCCCTGAAGCTGCTGGTGATTGCTAAGATCCCTTCCACCTGTGTGGCCTTTCCTGTGGCTCTGTACGTTCTGCTGGTGATGGCCAGGCAGGTTGTGCACAGGCACTGAGAGCTCCTGTACTGTGTATAGTTGCTGTGGGGGGGAGGGGCTGTTCTCTGCTATGGTCTTCCAGCCCACATTAGTCACAAGAAATCTCTAGGGAAGAGCAAATGTGGATCTGAGGCTGGACAGAGTTCAGGAGGACTCCTGGGGGTTGGTTCTCTGTAGGCGGATCTAGCTCTGTCTGTGAGGGCAGTGACATTGTTGTCTCTCCAACATCCTTTTTGAAAGCAGTGCTTCAAGATGTCTCGCTTGCATGTGGGTGGATTCAGCGTTAAATTTCTAGTGGACCAAAGTGCGGAATTCTTGAGAAATGAAGTCAGGAGGTATTATTTCCATAACTCATCCTTGGGACTAGTGGAAGGGGGGATAGGAAGATTTGTGACATTATAAAAAGCAAACAAACAACAACAAAAAAATGCTAACTTTTGTGATGCCAAATGCATGAGCTCTGAAAATACTGGTTTCTGGATGTGAGCAAATGTCAGAGATATTACTGTCTCACTAGATTTGTTGCCTTGGCTTTTAATTCAGTTCATGGACAAGCACTGAAGGATGGGGAACAGCCAGATAGGTCTCCTGTTTGGTACTTCTGAAAGGAAAGGCTTGGAGGCCCATCTTCTGGCCTTGATCAAAATCTTTTTTTTAATTTTCTACTAAAGGAAACTTCTGCATTATTTAAAATGACATCGATGTGCATGGAAGAAAATGAATTTTAAATAGCACCGTTTTGAAATGAAAATGTTCTTTTCAGACAAGGCTAGAATAAAATGCTTTGAAACTCTTCTGCTTTCTGTTGTTAAAGAAGTAGAGAGCTGGATGCGCTCCTAGAGGAGGTTTTCATTTTGAAAAAGTAACTTTGTCTACCTGAAAAGCATCTCCTAGCTCCATTCTGACATCCCTAGTGATATGTGGTAGGAACTGTCTGAGATGCGTAAATCACTTTGGTATTTATGACTATTCTGACCAAGAACACATTTGTCATATTTAATGTCTTAAATATTTGTTGAACAATTTGCATGAAATGCTCTGTACTATATTTTTTTTTCTGATCAATTCTGTATTTATAGTGTTAAACATTTCTCTGCAGTTAATTAAGAGAATTGATGGCTCTTAAGCTTCCTTAAGCTGATCCTTTAAATAAGTATATCAAGTGAGATCTCCCTTACCCAAATCAGACACCATCACAATAGCTGTACAGAGAGCCAAAGAGACAGGAACAGAGATCTGGAGAGTATCCACAGGGACTTAACAAACAAAAAAGTAATATTTCAAACTCATGTCTCAGTGGAATGGTGAAATAATAGTGATATAATCAAGGGAGTGTTTGTGTATACCTTACAGTTTAAAAACCTTTTGCCTCAGCCATGCTAATGCTCTGAAGCAAGGATACTGATTATATGACCAATTGTTTAGCATGTGTTCCTAAACTGGTTTATAATTACCAAATTAATCTCTCTGAGGTATTAAAAGCCTATTTGCACAATCCTTGTAAAACTAAAAAGGAAGCAGAGCACTTTACCTGTGTTGATATGGAGCCCTACAAACAGCAACTATTTGTTTTGTAGCTGTTGTGGCTCTGGGAACAAGTAAATATAAACAGCAGGAAACACAAATACAGAGGCAGTGCAATTGGAGGCTGTCAGGAAGCAGTATGGTGGCTTCAGGAGCTGAATTCTGCTTGAAATAAGCTTTGTCTCAGTATGCGTAAGAGGCTTTGGCACTGTATCAGACCTCTGGGGAAGCCACTCAGCAGGGTGGGGATTACTATAGTTTGTGCTTCCCAATTCACAGCAAACTTGCTTCCCTGTCATACTCGTGCATTAACTCTCTCTGTCCCACTCGTTGCTTGTTGTGGGGGGGTTTGTTTGCTTTCTAGCAAAGGGACAGTTATCTGCTAGTTGGGAGTTAAGGAGAAAAGCCCTGGCACACATGGCTGAGTGAATGCAGAGCACTTCCCATCGTGGCGAGGGATAAAAGCACAAAGATGGCTAATTCTGTGAGGCTGGGTAATTCTCCTCTGCAATGGATGCGCCGTAGTTGCTTTGACAATCCCATCTAAAATGCAAATGAATTATGCCTGAATATAATAGCTGGCGGTGTTGTGTAGATCTGCTGCTGGTACAAACTTACTCTGAATGATTTCTTTCTTCTCTCCGTGAACACATGGAATCCACTCTCTTTTGAGGCTTCACAAGGGTTAATTTCTCTTAGCTGTGGGAATATTTTGCATTCGGAGAAACTCCATGGTTATTCCTAACACATGACTATCAAAGAGTCAGATTAGCGCAGGGGGAAGGGAAAGGCTCCTGAGTTTGCACTTCCTGTCTGTTAATAAAGATTCCAGAAGTATTTAATATCATTGTGGTTTACATAGGAAATTGTCTGAACACTCAGTAAGTAACCGAATAGATGGCTGCTATACTGAATGCTATTTGTCCGAGATCGTTTTTCTTTCAGTTATGTTAGATATCTGGAAAATGTTGTAAAAGAGGGATCTTGTTACAGTACACAGCTGAATGAGCAACTATAAAATACAGTTTTAAAAATTTAAATATCTAAAATGTACTGAGAAATGTGAGGTGCACCAGTACTAAAGAAACAACAGCAATTGTTTTATAAGCACTGCTAAGGCAATAAAATGTGGATTCCTTATGTAGGTCCAAATGTAGCAGCTGGATTTGGCTTTATGAACCATGAAAAATAGTTCCCATCTGGAAGTTGATGTTGAATAAAGATGCAACAGTAAGGCTGCATCTTACATGTAACATTTATACATTTCCAACTCAGTACAGCACTGATACTGGAGATGGAAGAGAGAGGAAAGGGGGAGATGGGAATATACAAATCAGAAGCCTCTGGCCAACATTTTAATGTGTATTCTTTAATTTAGGAGACTCAGATTTTTGGCTGCTTGTTTGGCAGGATAACCTTACGAATATTCAAGACTGTCCCAGTAAAGAAAGGCTTCTGAATGTTTTCTGTCTTTTCAGTCTCTGTTAGATAAGTAACAGTGATTATGCCTCTATTTTGTGATAATGAAACCTCAGAGCATCCCTCCAGCACCCCCATCCATCTAACTGGCATCCAAAAGCTCATACAGGAAGTCTGCTTCAAAATGGCTGCAAGCTTGCCCTTTGCTCTGCACCTTGTCACAAGCAATGTTTGCAACATGCAAACCCTATATCTTCATATCCAAGACCCTTGTCATAAGGTGCACAGGACACTTTGCTTCCTCTCACACAAAAATAAGGAGGTCCATTTTAATGTATCTTTTTTTAAGTTGTCTCCAGGCTGTGCTCCACTGATTCTTAAAAGATTTAGTTTAATTCAGAACTTTAAAAATTCACATACAAATGTAGTCCATGCTAAAAGCTTACACTGTAAATAAGGTTGTAAATTTTATTAATAACATCAGGCAACAAAAAGCCAATGAAGGAATGAAGCTTGAACATTTTATTGGCTCTTTTTTCTTCCATGAGCAAGAATTATTTCTAATGCAGGATGAAGTGTTGGAAGATGTGATGATCCCTTTGGCTTTTGCCTAGAAGCTGTTGTGAGGATTCTTTAACTGTGAGACTTCCATGGTGGCCCCAGTGCTGCAGTACATCTGGTTGAAGAGATTTCCTGTATTTTCCGAAAAGGATGCTGTTATTGTTCCTGTTTCCCTGGCCATTTCCAAGAGCCTTTAAAATGAACCCTGGTCCCACATGAGTGTGGCAAGGCCGATGCTTAAAAGATGACAGGAAACTTTAAAATCAAAGTTGGGTGTTGCAGGTATTCATAGTTACTGGACCACGGGAATCTTTTAGTGCCCTTAATCCACATCTACCATGCACTTGAAATAACCATGCACCCTGATGCTTGCAAACTGTATTCCTTTCTCATAGGAAATGAGAACCACATATGTTTAATATACTAACATGTGCAATGCTTGCTTGGTACATGTGGCTCACGGCTGTGATCATAGGCTTTCCTCAAGTTAGCTCTTCAAATCAGAAAGTGGTGTCACCCTTTCACCTCTGGATATTCTTAGAGCCCACACCTCCGCAGCTTCCTCCTGCTCACTGGGTTAATGGTGGTGCTGAGTGGGGTCTGAGGTTGGTCCTAGGGAGGTGGCTGGGTGTGTTGGTGTGTCCATGTACATCTGGAAGGGCACAGTCCTGCTGACAGAAACCGTGCCACAAGCTAAAAATCTGCCCCAGCTCTTCTCAGAAATTGCCAAAGCTGAGTGGAACATGTTTGACTCTAGCGATCTTTTCTGAGGAATCTCAGAGCTTTTGGTGGTTATTGCTTGGACTGGAACCACGTGGCTTGTACCTTGTGAGTGAGGAGCAACGGTAGGGTTGTTCTTGCTTGTTGGAAAATGAGGAAAAGGCCCAGTGCATGCTGTTCCTCAGCTAAAAGTATCCTTAATGACAAAGCCTAATAACAGCAATATGAGTGAGTTTCAAAGGGATTCAAACCTCCAAGCTTAGCGCCTCAGGCGGCAGGGCTGCAGGCTGTGTGCGAGCATCTCTGGATGAGTGCAAGCAGTCTGCTCTGTCCAGGCCTAAGCACAACAGATATCTGAGGCTACCTACACTGCCGACTTGAGCTTGCTCTGGCCTCACTACACAGTGTGACTATCAACAGTCTTCTGTTCATCCCTATCCTCTATGGGGAACAAATCACCTGGTGTGAGGCCATAAGGCTGGCTATAACATATGAGGTGGTAGCTGCCTCTCTCCACTGTACGTTCACATATATTGTAAGTAAAAAGGCATTGAAAAAGTCTGCTTCCACATCCCAGTTCTTTCTATCCAGAAACATGCAAGGAAAGTAGATTTTTGTGCAGGGGATCTGTCTATTCCAGGTTGCAGGATTCAGTCTTTTAATTGTTTTAACTCACGTGTGCAAATTCAGGGATTATGAAAGCTTTAGCAGCTGCTGCTCTGGAAGTTGTTCTCACTAGCGAGGGATTTACGGAGCCGCTTTCTGTGGAGGTTGGCAATCCCTTCCAAAGTGCCAGATCTAGGCCAGGACTTCAGGCAGACCTGTGTGTGCTATTAGAAAGCATAGGTTGTGTGCAGTTAGTGCTGCTCTCCAGCTCCCAGGCTGCAGCCCTGCCTGTGTCCAGTGGCTTTAATAAAGAATCCCATTTATATTCATTACTGCAACCAAACCCTGTCTCTAATCTATCGCAAGGGACACTACAGATATATTATTTCTTTGCAGACTCAAAATGCTTAGATGGTTTTTAACCTTATTAAATCGAAACCCCTTAAATGTGCTTCTGAAGCAAAACTTCTAGCAATAAGCTTCCCAGAAAGTGCAAGATTTACAGAGCAGATTTATGGCTGCGCAGCAAGTAAAGCAACATTTCTCTCAGAGTATCATTTGCCAAAATTGGAGGAAATTCCCTACTTGAACGGAACAGGGAGCATTAGGAGCACTTCTACTGTGCTTGTAAAACAAGTTGTTAGTGCCTAGCAAGAAAGACAGCAAAATGTTAATCTACCTAGATTTTTCTGATAGTTGCTACATTTCAGGAAACAGTAAAACTTTATTTGAATTGCAGAATGCACCAGAGCCCTCTGCATTTCAGACATGGGAATAAAATTGGTCATAACCTCCCAGAAACAGTATCTCCATTTTCTAAGTGAACCAACAGCCTGTGTCTCTTAAAAGGTTAACAGCACAATCACAGGAGCTGCCGCCCCATGAAACTGTGCTGCTTCTGAGGGAGCGCGGCACATCTCAGTATCTACAAATACCGGAGTCGATGCCAGTGAGGATCAGCCTGTGTTTCAGAGGTGCCCTGATGCACGTGGTACATTACTTTGGATGAAATAAGGCATCTGGGTGAAAGAGCTACAGGTAGCAATCAGTCTAAAACTAAAAGAAACAAGAACCTTCAAGCCATGTGCAATGTTTTTTTTTTTTGGTCAGAAATGATGTCAATAATTATCAAGTGAATAAGAATTTGCAATGTGAATCAAATAGTGATTTCTTTTCTTTGCTAAATTGCCTAAGAACAGGAAGATTATTTGGTTGTAGGAAATACTGTATAAACTGGACTTTGATTTCAGCATTTGGTAAATAGTATAATAATGCAGATGTTTGTTCATTTTTTCTCCCACAGTTTGAGGCCACGTGTTTTCAGTAAAGTTTTGGAGACGTTTTCTGAGCTATGTGTATTTTTTGGCTATCATGTTAGATACTGTCAGCTGGAAACTAGCAAAGAGGAGAACTGACTAAAAGAGGTTTCTGAACTTACAGTGCTTCATTTTACAGTCTTAGTAAAAGTAAAATCCTATTATAGAAGTAGAAGCCAGTAAATGGAACAAGAAGAATGGCCTTAGAAATATCAGTGTCATTATCTCAGAAGCAGACTCCTCTCTTCATATTTGAAGCAAAATGGATTCAACAGCAAAGCCTTCTTCCAGCACCAGGATCTAGGGGAAAGACATGTATTTTCTGGCAGTTTGGCTGCATACACTAACAGAAAAATGAAAAAGCTGAACTCTGAAATCCAGTAGCCAGACACAACAGGAAAATAAAATTGTCTTCAGGCAGACTGGTGAAAAATATAGTTGAAGGATGTGTTTTCCATAGACAAGGAAAGCAGAAGTTGGATGAGAGTTTTTTTTCTCCACCTGCCTGTTTTTGAAAATAGTGTTCAGAGTGACCTGGACGCATCTCAAAGTTGTGTAAATGTTCCCTGGCAGTAGTTTCCACCTATTTAAAACACAGGTTCTTGAGTGGGCCCATACTGCTATTGTGTCACAGAACACACGTGTATGTGATACTATCTTCATCAACTTTCTTGGTTTTAGCAGTGCTATTTTCCACATATTCATCATCAGCGTGTCCAGGGAGAAAAGTTTTCCATGAGCCACAGGGACATATAATTAAATCAATTAAAATTGCATAATATTTGTAGACTTTATACTGAATGGAATGTCAAGTAAAATAAAAGCCAATGCTCAAATTGGCTTATAACATACATTTTTATAAATGTGAATTGTTTACATAAAATCACTTACAAAAACTTTGTGGTTAGATCCACAAAGCTCTAAGGATTCTTTATGCACCTTTAAAGATCCAGATGTTTAAAGTATCCACTCTTTAAATTGTATTCCATCCTTCAAGCTTTTAACTTGGCAATAGATCCACCTGCAGTGAGGTCTGTATTACTCTGGAGAGATTGTTCTAAATATGTATTGTCATCAAAGCAACTGATATCATCCTTTAAGTCTGGTCTCACCACATACACCCTGCAATTTAGTTCTTTAAAGTATCTGCAAGCTTGGCATGTGGCAGAAAGAAGATTGTGAAGTAATGGAGCATCAGTTGTTCTGGTTGTTGCTGATATTCCCAAACACGTGAGTGGTAGATCTGCTTTGTTAGGTTGCAGAGTGATCAGAGGGAAGCCCTGGACACTAATACACTGCTTCTGGTGTATATACGCTAGTGTGTAACTTGCAGAGAATCCATGGACATGTTCAGCTGCCTTCCAGTAGAAGACAGGTTGAGTATCCCCTGCTTGTCCCTGCTTCCCAGGACAGTGTGGTGGCACTGCTGTACTGAGACCCCCAGTGGTGATGGCTACACTGTAGGGGTTCCCACTGCAGCCAGCCCCTGAGCCATCAGACTCCATCTTCTTTCCTAAGTGGAAACATAGGAAGAAGAGCATTTCTGAGGGAATTCTGCCAGATATTCATGTATCTACATTTTCCGCTCACTCAAGGGGAGCAGTGGTAACCAACGTACTAAAAGTCTTCAAATGCTGACAAATACAATTTAGCTTTGAAGGCTGCCAGCAATTCTGTGGTAGTAAATCCCATTTGCAATCAAAGGGTGAGTCATTAGCCTTGACATTTGAGAAATGGAGATTACTATGAATTTATGAAAAAGGTTCCCTAAAATGTTTCCTTAGCAACTGCTGCTGGGGAGTCTGGGGCATTTCTCAGGTCCCTAGGCTCAGGGAAGCTAGCAGTGGTGCAGCAGACGGTTTCCTACTCCCTTGCTGTATGTACTGCTAAGTGTTCACAATCCCTTTCTACTCAAGTCTTGTCTAGGAGAGGAAAAATGATATTTTCTTCAATTCAGTTATCTTTACTGAGCTAGCTTCATGTAACTGAAACTATAGCAATGAACATAGCTTATTGCAAAACATGGGATGTTGATCTCAAGCCAACACAAGGCAGTGGGCAGCTTTGCCAGTACCAAACACAAAAAAGTAATGTGAAACCTTGTTGCCACTGCATTGTGTGTAACGTTTGACTTTTTTAAGGGATTTGGGGAAAAATAAATAAGAGAACTTTTAATTTACCACATGGCTTCTGTTTCTGAAATGCTTTGAAGTCATCTAGTCAGTGCTTCTTCACAGATGTAAGTGTTAAACACTTCCTTTTATGAGAAGAGGATGGAGTGATGAAGATCTTCCATCCTTAGGGAAATGCAGTCAAGCCACTGGCATACTATAGCACAACCACTTAAACTAAGCTGAAAGCAGTTAATTTGGGTAAGATGAGAAAAATATTTTTTCTGGCTGCTGTATCAGTAAAGAAAGATGGGAAGACTTGGAATGAGTATGTGGGAAGCTGGGAAGGAGGAGAGTAAATGAGGGCAGGTGGAGAACCCTGGATGCTCCTTGGAAGGGTATTTTAGTTGGAGGCAGTAGATGCTGGAGGTTACATGGGAGGAATCCTGTGAGTGTACTTTAACGATTTTAGTGTCTTGCTTTGGTCAGATAGGCTAGTAAACCAGAGATTAATCCCAGGAGAAGCTGGATGTTTGCAGAGCTGTGCAGGCATAATTTCATCTCATGGAACAAACATAGATCAGAGCAGGTATCTTCTAGATCTAGGGATCATGTCTCAGTAAGGAAATGTGCAGCCACCTGCACAGAACTACTGCGTGCTTTGGGTTGTATTTAAGATATTACGCAAGATCCTACTTTTCTGCTTCCCAAAATTGAGCTTCTACTTATGCAATGTCCTGTTCTGGTAATATCCTGTATTTCTAGATGTTGTTTTTTTTTCCTCTCCAGATTTTCCAAATTAACTCAATCTAGATAGTACAATTAAAATTCTGAATAGCTTCTAAGGAAAAGATACTACTGTGGATGTGAACCACAATGCAAACGTGGGTATAAATCATACACTCATTTCTTCATAATTTTAAAAGAATGCAGGTGGTTTGATTTTTTTTTTTTTGATGTTAATTTTTTTTTTTAAAAGGGTTTTATTTGAATGAAAAAGTCCTCTTTTTCTCCTCTATGAATGAGATACTCCTCACCTTTCCATTGCTCCTATACTTTATACCCAAGGAGAACAGGCTGTCATTCCACAAACTCTCCTGTATTTTAGAGAGTCAACATTGCTATTCATCTCAGGCAACTGCAGCCAATCTTGGCTGCCAGGTGAAACACGATGTTGAAACAGAGAAACAGTCTTGAAGAAATACAAGCTCTTAAACCATGAATGGCTTTGTGGGTTAAAAATGCCATTTTGAATTACACCTGAAAATGAAGTGGAGATCAGCAAGGTCTCTGGAGCGCGGTGAAGGAAGAACCATGCTGGACAGGCAGTCCCACCCTTGCCTGCTGAGCATTTTGCAGGTCTGCTCTGAGCACATCAGTTATGATTAGGAGCAGCTGCAAACCCAGTGCAGTGCTCCCAATAAATTCCAGATGATGAAAATGATGCAGACTTACTGGAAGAAAAATATATTTCTGGAGAGAAAAACAATTACTTCTGAAAGCAAGACAATAGAACTGAACTAATGCTACACGGGCATAAGATAGAACAGAACTTTTGGGCAATGGCTTTAACTTCTAATAAATCACCCACCTGGAGACTAGAGAGCCTTTTCTAGACTATGTTTCGATGCCTCAGAACTAAAATATTTTCAGAGTTAGATAAAGTTGAAAAATTATGCATTTCACTCTTGATTTCTCCCTAAAAGGACAGTTACTTTGTTCTGACACTCCCTCCCAGTTCTGTGATTAGCAGAAAGGTGCCTTTGCTGCCCCAAGCAACACATACCCCATTTCACAGAAGTGCAAAAAGGCTTAGTAACACCACTTGATGCAGTGGGTTTCATTGGCTGAATCTTCAGAGGGGACTTGAAGGAAATTTGCAAAAAACATGTCAAAAGTTAAGTGGTGAAAATCAGCTTAAATGCCTAATTTTAATTTTGTTTGTGCTCTTTGTTGTCTCATTGTAGGGAGAGGGAAGAAGCTGTCTTTCTCTCTGTCCTTTCATTTTGCTTGGGAGAAAATGGATGTTGGTGAAAAGAAGAGAGCTCTGACAGGGACTGGGAAGGGGTTGTTTATTCTGTTTTGTTTTCTTTAGAAAGGGGCAACTCTTCTAAAACTGGTGATGATCCAGTTAAAGGGGGGACTTGGGAGGGGAGAGAAAAGAAAACTAATAATCAGCCTCTAAATGACAAGTTTCCTCTTGAACAAAAGAGCAACAGGAGGCAGTGCAGGCGGGGGGTCCATGCCCAGGGGTAACGTCACCAAAACAATGGCTGGAGAATGTGCAGCTTTTGCCACACCAGGATCTACTGCCCCAGTGTGTTTGCTGGCAGGCTGGAAGGATCCAACCCGACCAAAGGCTGGGTGACGTGCTGATGCCACTTCTGGAGTCCTCCAGGGTGGAATGACTGAGTGTTGGTAAGGCAAACAAGAAAAGAGGTCTGCAAGAGAATCTGGCCTTGAATGACAAGTATGAATATCCTCAATATAGCTCCTGTCAGTAAAGGGGCTACAGGTGGGCCTCAAAGTGAGTTTAATTAAAAATGATTACTGCTCCTTAATATCTCTACTTCTCTTGCATTTAGTAACTGTCTTCTGGGAGATGCCACCAGTGCCAGATAAACTGAAATGAGATGATTTTAAATTATAATAATTGTTCACACAGAAGTTCATTCTGGTTTAGACTAAATTGGTTTTAATTTCAATTCATGTTACTTCTGTGTAGATGAGGCCTATGGTTTGTCATTTTGCAGTAGTGGTGAATTTATAGCCTGCTTGCTCCAAATGGACTGTCATGCAGATTCTCTTGGCATTTAGTCCAAGTCCAGTTCCAGCTGTTGGTGGAGATGGAGGAGCAGAATGGACTGCTCACATGGCCTCCCATGTAATGCAGATTGGATCTATTGTCAGTCAGATGGACTGGTGTTGTGGGAGCAGTGTGAAGCCAGTTCTTTCACTACATGGTGTGTAAAGCAATGAGGCAGACAAAAGCTGGATTTAAATTAGGGAATATTTCTGCCAAATTTTGTTCTCTGAAGCACAGAAATAAAATGTTTAATGCATCTGGCAATGTTTATTCTGTGCACAGTGTTCTAGTTGATCATAAAAGAAAAGCTACGTGTGAACATTATCTAGAAACTTCATCGTATTCGGAGGAGAAGAGAATATGATTTTGCTGCAGTCTCTGAAAAAGTATTTGACTATGAAAGCGGATAGAGTTTGGCAAGAAAACAAGACAATAAGAAAAAAGGAAAGAAAAGGTTATTTTTTGTTAGGCAGGAATTAACAGTTACAATCAGATCAAATTCTTATCTCTAAGACAGGCTTCATTTTGAAAATCCTCAGTGTCCTCTACATCCTGCAACAATGGTTGGTGGCTCCCACTTTGGCTTTTTGCTGCATTTTTTTAGGAAAACAAGATCTGAATGGTTGGAAAATGCACATGCTGCTTGTGCAGCAATGGGGTGTGCATGAAAATAACAGAATTGCTTGCCTGTGCACAGTGGGTATCTCTGCTGATAAGCAAGCAGTAACTCTTCTTATGTGCATAATTGTCCTTTTGAAAATTTGGCCCTGAATTTCTACTGGTGAAGTTTTGCTTCATGTTTTCCATGACTTTTCCAGTTTCTTCTTAGTATATTGTGCTTGAATCCTCCATTACCTTGACAGAAATAAGAGACAGTGCTAAAAATAATTCAAAGAAAGAACACTAGACAATTTTTAATTACAAATGACTGAAACAGCAAGAATTAGTTAATGTGAATGAAAACAGAGTTGTACAATCCAAATAAGAATGTCAAGAATAACAAATCTGTAACTAGATTTGGAAAAATAAACAATGCTGTCCTTTTACATAATAAATGTGGTGTGGGTAGAGAAAAATAACATTATAAATGCTGTAACATGTTTTTATTTCTACTGGTTCAAAACAGCATTTGCTTCCTGAAATTACATGGCATCCTATTGAGGTTCTGTCCTTTCATAGACTAGTCTTGTACAAGGTAATGCATTAGTGACTATTCTATTGATATTGTAATTTTTCTAGTATACATAGAGATTGTCATATTGCAAGTTGGTGGGGCCCTTGATATTTCACAAACTGGAGATCATTACAAATGTTTTCCATGCCAGAGCTATACTAATTGTGACCGTGTTGATGACATCCACCATTCTACTTAAATAGAAAATCGCTGCTTACTAAAGAAGTTGGACTTAGCTTAAGTCCTTGGTGACTGATTTGATTAGTCCATTTGAGTGAGAATGGGGCAACACAGGGGCTATGTTAATGTAACTTAAACAATAGGCCATCACTAATCAGAGACCTCAAGGTTGAAGTGAGGTTAATTGTTATGCGGGTGGTATTTGAAAAGAAGTGTTGACTGGTGTAATGCACTATGGGACTGTAGTATTTGAACATGCAGCCCTAAGGCCAGAGGTTTTGTTTAGTTTCCCAATGAAATTTAAAGCTACATTATGTACATCTCTAAACAACAGCCTATATGCTACTGCCTTTTGAAACATCACAAGAGCAACTACTAATTGATAACAGAAATGAGCCCCCAGGCACAACATTCTGATCCAAATCTGGTACTGGATTTAAATCCCTTTCTAAAGTTGGTGAGGTGGGAATTAATTTTGATTAAGCCCTTCATGGAATGAACACACAAGATTCAAATGATTCCTTTCTGCCCCTGGAAGTTTAGGAAATTCCAAATTCAGAGTTTCAGTTTAGTCCTATAGTATGCATTTAGTTGAAACATATGAACTGACAACATCTTAATGCAAAAACATTTTGGCATAATTACAGAGGGCTGTTACTGATATCATTGTTCAGACATGGATTTATGTCTCAACATGAGTGCCAGGAGTTTTAACTAGTTCTCTGAGGATGTGCAAATGTGTATGAAAGTATTGGTCCTTCTGTCCATCCAGAAATATTCTACCTATAGAGGTAGAAGTCTCAAGATCTCTGTATACTTTGTGAAAGTAGCCTTGTCAAGGACAGAGATCCCTAGCGATCTGAGAGGGTTGCAGACTTGGCAGACACTGTGTGTAATATGGACCTTACGCTATCCAGTGTTACAGAAAAAGAGATTATAGACCAGAGCGATACGTGCTTAGGCTCCTCACAATTTCATTTCACGTGGTTCAGAGAATTTATTTTCAATTAAGTAGAGTTTGGATGTCTAGGTTGAATGCCATCACTGCACGTGAGATGTAAAACTTTCTGAAAATAGTGTCCAGTTGTGCACTGAAAGACAGCCTCCTTTTGGTTTGGCTTGAGAATCACTTTGGTGCTGGATTGTGGCTTTAAGCTTAGTCTTCTCCAAAGGAATCTGTTTGATAGCTGTGGACTGGTGAATGAAGCTTGTCTGGTGTGAAATGGAAATCAATGTGATGAGGGAAAAAAAACATCCAAACTGTGAGGCAAGAAAGGGGGAACAACTCTGAAACCATTCAGTAAGATACTTGACTATTTTTTTTCTTCCAAAATGTGGAATGAATGACAAAGACAGGGGGACAAGAGCTGATATAGGTGGGGGAAAAAGGGAATTTCTGACATTTTCCCTCTTATCAGATCAATCAGCCATTTTTTGTTAAAGAATCTGCTTTGCAAATCTGATCAGGAAGCCCACATTTCTACTTCTGTGCATGTACATAGGTATGTGAGGAGGGCTTATGAAAATGTGCTGGCACACATCAAAATCTAGTACAAACATGAGAATTATAAGGACATTTTAACATAATCAAATGGAATCTACATGGTCCTAAGTCAGGAATAAGCACCTGATTCACAGGAAGCCAATACTGTGCTGTATTCCCATATCAAAAAGAAAGCAATGGGCAAGAAAAAGACATACATAATACACACATTATTTGTCCTTTGCAGTCAGCATCTTTCCTTAAACAGAATATTTTCTCTATTTTCATTTCTTCTATCTAACAATCATTCCTCCCAAGCATACCCAATGTTAGCAATGTCTTTCTGACCTGTTTGGAAGTATTGCTGGGTATTGTGGATAGAGCAGCTGGGATCCTTGCAAAAACCAGCAGCTCAAACTATTTGAGCATAGTATCCCACACAAGAAAGACTACCTAAATAAAGTTTAATTGTAGCCCCAAGGAAAAGATGGAAGAAGTATCAAACTGTTAGACACACGTGTTTTGTTCTTTGTAACAGAAGCCTTCAAATGTAAGTAAATGAACATTAAAAAATAAACTGAGATATGAGATATTTATGAGATAAAACGAGACTCAACATTTTGAGTATCTACTATATGGTATGCTACACTAGATATAGTAGTTTTAGATACTACTATAGTATTAGTACTAGATACTACTATCAATACTAGATACTATAGATACTATATATCTACTGTATCTACTACCATACAACAGGAAGTAAATACAAAGGATGAAAAACAGTTTATTACATATTGCACTATATTAATTTCCTTTAAAAATCCTAGCAGCATGCAAACTACCTGCTCATACTATACTTTTGGCAAATTTAGGGCTCAGGATTAATCTAGTGGGCTTTTGTTTTCTTGTCTGCTTTTATTACTGCTGCCATTGTGACATTTCCAATTATACACTTGTTTTGCATTGTGCCTGTAAGCCTAACATTGCCACCAGGACAGACTCTGTTCAGAACTGTACAGATGAAGAGACAGAATCACAGCCTCTAGAGTTGAATGTTCAGAAGTGGGTACAGCCGCCAAGAGGTGGTTGCAGGTAGTGATTTTCTCCCTGATGATGCAGAACTGCCAAGTGTGTCCAACTGAAGAACTGTCCTGTTGAATTCAAATAAAAGGATTCTAAAGTTCAAATGAGCTGGCAACTTGCAAGGAAGATTTCTCTGTGGAAGGATGTCATTCTTGAAGGAAAAAAAAAAAAGAGATGAATCTCCTGCCTCCTGAAGAGCCTTCCCTTCTCTGTATCATGGTTGGTAAGAGAAGTGGGAAGGAAATGTGCATGATGGAATAGAGTTTGTGGTGACAGGTTCTCACTGACATAAAATCTTTCAGGTCAGCATTTTGGTTAGCAAACAACCCATACTCACGATTCACACAATCCCAGGATGCCTCTGTCTTCCTTTTCTCTTCTGTGTTAATTAGAAACTGTGGTTTATCACTCTAAATGTCATTAGTACTGGAGTTTGCTTGATACCTTCTGACTGTCCACAGGTCACTGAGCTGATTTACAAGTCATGGAGGGATTCAGGAGGCCAGAGATGAACTTGCTTATCCAATCAAGTGCCACTAATTGAGCAGCTATGAAGATGCCAGTTACATCTGTTTGGAAAGTATTCTGAATTCCAGTCCCACTGTTTACACAGTTCCACTCCTTTGGCTCTAACACATACAAAAACAAGTGTTATCCATGAAAACTAATAGAATAAATAGACTTGCTTTCCCTGGAACTCAGAACTTCCTCACTCTTTAACACACAACAGCCTCAATGCTATAGCCTGAATTCAGAAAACTGTGTATGTAATAAGTTCCTATGGCTACCCTTTAAAGGGCTCCTTTATTTTAAGTGCAAAATTCAGCTTATGCATTTTTGTTCTAGGACTCTCACTGGAGCAATGAGTGAGGTACAACTCATTCACCATTCCTGTGCACCATGTCTGTATACCCTGCAAACCACCTCATCTCAGTCTTTAATCTCACTCATCTTTTGTAGTTGTGGATATTCATCTCTTTGTCAGTGAAGGCCCTTGGAGCTATTGATTTGCTCTCTAGATCCATTTCATTATACTCTGTACTCCAGCTCAGCCAAGCCTCTCATGGGATTCAGTGGGAGAGCTGATAGTGCTGAAAAACTACATGGCTTGGCCCATGTGCTCATGCTGGGAAGTGTGACAAGAGAAGCATTACGTTTAATGTCTTAACAAGAAAGAGGAGTGCTATATAGTATGTAGGACCAATGCCAAAAATTTGTGGTCCCCTTTCTATCTTTTTCTTTAAAGCCGTCAAAATAGGCTAATGTAAATGCTACAGGCATCAGAAGTTTACTTAACAATTTACTTTAATTTGGGAATAATAAAACCTTTCAGTACTGTTACATCTTTTCAAAAATAACAGTAACTTACAAAAAATCCTTCTGATTCACAGCAGAGTTCTCTATTTCGTCAGCACATCACTGATGAGGGCTTTGATTCATTGTACAATGCCAGTAAGGGCTTTCAGATGTTTTAAGTAATTAAATATAAAAAGGATTCTCTATGATCCAGATACACTTTGTGAGGTAGATTTCTTCTAAATCATGTTATTTTCATAAAGCAATCAGTGTAAGGCCAGTGATGAAATTAACTTTAGTAGCTGAACTATTTGCTGCTATGACTTCTGCCTGCATTTGCAGGTAGTACAAAGCCCTTCACACTGTGGTAAGTAAAACAAGTTTAAAAAAAAACAAAACCCAAACCACAAAACGACAGAGTGCACTCTATATGATCATTTAGTGTTTTCAAATCAGCTTTCAAAAGTACTTTTTATATCCCAAAAATTACAATCTGTAACTTAAACAAACCTTTCCCCGAGGTGAAGTGAGCTCACACTGGACAGCAGACATTGCTAAACGTGCCAGCTTGCCTGCTATATGGCCAGAGTGTTTATTCAACAGAAGCTTGGACGACAGCCACCACATCAATGTCACAGCCTCTCAGCACATGTGAAGAAAATACATGTGATACATAGCAAATTAGGTGTCCTGCTCTAGAAAGAGTGGAATGGGATTGATTTGCCACTTTTAGCAATGCTCTTTTACTGTCAGCCTGGCTTTGAGAAAAGCATTAAAGATTCTTGTCACAGATGTTTCTTTCATAAACTGTTGTGGGAGAATGACATTCTGCAAAAATGGTTTACTACTCTGCTTTCTTCTCCTGGGAAAACAAAGCGCGCTAGTCAGCCTAGCCAAATGGGCTCAAGGAACGCTCTTCAGTTATACCACAATAGCATTAAGGATCATGACATTTACAGAGCTGATCTTAGAAGCTCTCTTGGCAAATGTACAGTGCAGAGGTATTTATCCAAAGTGTGTGCCATTGATTTTTTTTTTTTTTGTCTTGCATTAGTTCAGTGGGGTAAAACTGGCCGGTTGGGTGTTCAAAACAGAGAAGATAAAAAGGACTGAGCTTACACACCATGTATGAAGTGAATGGTTCACACTGCATTTGAGTAATTAATCACCTTTAAACAAAACGAAACAAAAAAAGAAGAAAAAAGAGGGAAATCTACTACAGTACTTAGCATAGCAAGTCTCATTTGATTTTACTCTAAGTTGCTGGATTGCATAAATTGTAGCCATGAGTTGAGATCTCATTTTAGGTGACAAAATAAAACTTTGGTCAAGGAAGCATGTTTTTAATTGTTTACATTTAGCTGAAAGAGCTGGGGGGATGGGAAAGACAACGAATCTATTATTTTTAGGTAATAAACTTGAAAACATTTAGAAAATGCAAATTTTCTTACAAAAAGTCAAAAGGTTTTGTATGAGTATTTGCTCTGCTGTAAAAAAGAGTTACTATAGCAACAGCAACATCATATAGAATCTATGACTTCTAAAGCACATTCAGGAGAGAAAAAATTATCCACGTCACATTAATTTTCATACTTTATATAATGCTAAATAAGCAAAAAAAATCCTATAATGTCACATATTTTCTCTTTTTCCAATATTTATTTTAAAACTTTTTTTTTTTTATTTTAGTTACACACAGTCCTATATTCACAAAATATTTTAAAATTAGAATAAGGTTTTGATGTTTCGTGTGCACGTTGTGGTCCTCTGCTCTGAGTTCCTAGACTAATTCCTCCTAGAATGAAATACCACTATGGAAACATGAAAGAAATTCAAAGTTTACTGTGATTATGAGCAGGGTAAGCGCTTTACGGAAAAGACCATCTTGCTGTGTTTGAGCAGCTCCTACCATAAACCTTGGCATATAACGGGGGTCTTTTGCTGCCCAGAACTGATGCTACCAGGGTAGTACCTGATGCTGGAGTGGGTGTTTAGGGACAGCAGGCAGAATTTACTTTTCCTACAGCAGCCTTAAATAAGATCATCATCATCATCATCTATGCCAAGATGCACGAGGCTTGTTATATAGATAAACGTTTTCTAAAATAGGAGTGCTTCTGGCTGTAGAGATTTTTCTTGGTCCACAGCAGAGAAAATCTGTTGTAAGTCCAGCCCTAGCAGCAGATATGCAGGTGAGCAGATAGAAGTGGGGTATTAGTCCAGTTTGCACAGGCATGTGATTAGTTGGCCAGACTTGTTTTTGTCAGTAGGACAGTTTAACATGCATCTATTCAAAATGATGGTGAGGAAAAGGTGACTCAAGTTTTACAGAAGTAGAAAGTTAATGGAAGTAATTCTTTTCTTGCCCCGTCAGATAGGAAATCTCAGAGGAACCTCACTCTACCTCTGGTGCTAGTGCTCTGTGGGACTCCATGATTAATTTCCTCAGGGAGAACCTTTCTTTCTACAAGCTGATATGGTTTGTTTTATTTCTAAAGGTGAAGCCCTGTGTCCTGGAAATAGGACACTGATAGAAATATTTTATTCAATTTGAAGAGATGACCATGCTGTCCTTTCATTAGGAACACAGTTGTACTGCAAATGCATGCTTTAGTTCTAAGCTGGCTTGATTCCCAGGTTGCAATGCGGTAAGACTTTTGATTTAAGATATTAATCAAATGACAAGAATTTCATGCGAGATACGCTTTTATAGAGGGTCTGTGTAATCTGTGTCTTTCTTTTCTACACCATTAATGTATTTGGGGCTTCCTTTTTTTTTTTCTTCTCCATCTAAATGTCAACAAGTCTGATTGAGTATAAGCAAGAAATTAGTGTTCCTTCTTCAGTAGTATCTCAGCACAGAGGAGAATTTCCAGAGCAGGCAGTGTCATCACTTTTAGACAGACTGTTCCCCAAAACCAACATTATTGGAATTCTATGTCAGCTTAAGACCAGCTTTCTGACTGAGGGAGTGATAATTCCCTGTCTGTAGTCCACAAAATGTACCCTTGGCCAAAGAATTCCCCAGTTCCACAGGCTGAAAATCATTCTATAACCACTCATGAAATCGTTTCAGTGCATGTTGACATAGCTCCTAGGGAGCAACAGCAAACAATAGCCTGCATCCTCCCCATGTCTGCACTGGGGGAGAAAGAGCAAAACGAGCGTGTTCATTACTCATGACACACGCACGCATGAGATAGCAGCTGACAGTATCTGACAGGCTGCAATCACAAGTACCCGACAGCACATCGATCGGGTCCTGTGTGACTTTGCCATGGGAGGACAGACACCACTGCTGGCTGCCTGGTGAGCAGAGTGCACCTGGCAATACATGTGGCAATGTGCTACCCCTGCCTGGGTGCCTCTGCCTGGCCTCTACCCCATGGCTGCAGCATATAGTGTGGAACGTTTAATAAAAAACTTCCCAGTGAAGTGATGAATGGCTAAAATATGTTACATGTGTTTCATGTGGAGAAAAAAGAAAAGAAGAGAAAGGGATAAAACCAGAGACTTGGTTACAGAACAGACCTATCTGATGTTGTAGAAGTTATGAAGATAGATTTCTCCATGAATATCAGGAGTCACATCAGACTCAAAATACCAAGCAAACAAAATGCTAACACAGTGCTGTAGACAAACCTGAAAGGAACTGCATCACTATTCAGCTCCCTGAATACTTTAATGTTTTTCTGTATAGCCTTCCCTTATCATTGCCATTTTCTCAAAAATCTTTGAGCATGGACACCCATCTTCAAACATGCTTGAAATGATTTTGTTATGTTTGCGATACTGCACAGACACTGTGAGTCTGAAATTCCTTTCCTGGTGCTGTTGTGTTGACAGGTAACAAAGAAAGAAAGAAAATTAGCTATTTAAAAGCTTTCGAAGTATGTCATTGCTAAAAATAGTGTGGGAGCATCCGAAATATCCTCGGTAATATCTCTTGTCTGGTTGCTTTTCTTTTATTAGTTTATTCCACATCACCATTTCGTCTTAAGATTTATATCTGGCTAGCACTTAACATAACACATGATGTCGATATAAAACCTCGATCCCCCCATTTAGAAAAATGGAGACTAGTTTTAAATAAAGTAAAATGAATTCTGCAAAAACATTGAGTAGATTCACAGATGGTGTAAATTGTCTTTAATGAAGTTCATAAACTTGAATTAAAGTCTCCCAAGTGGCTGTGTAGTTTGACTACATTCATCCCTCTTTTTGTCTGTGAATACTTACTCAGGAGGGATTTTGCTGGAGGAGGGCTTTTGCTGGAGGTAACATTCAGGAATAAATATTCTTTAGCTAAGGGCCCAAATTCTCACATATGTCCCAGTACGATGTCTCATAACCGATTTCTCATTATCAGACATTCATTTTTTTAGATTTCCCTTCTTTTAATGGCTGCAAAAACAGGAAAATGTGAATTGAAATAAATAACATAGTGAAAAACATACAAATACCTAAGCCATTCCAAGATTCTATGATTCAATGAAATACGTACAGACTGAACTTTGAAAGTCAGGTGGTTGTGTGTATATGCATATACAAACGTATACAGTCTCTCTATGTATATGTCTATATATATATATATATATATATATAGTGCCAACTCAGTGATGAATATAGACTAGGGAAAATATTGCCCGTGTGTAACTTCTTTTTTTTTCCAAATAAGAAAGGACTTAAATATAGGTGATAAATTGATCACAATTAATAATGTAAATGTGCATATATCTCAGGTGTATTATCTGTGTTGTTAGTGAAACCAGATTTCATATTTTTGTGTCAGTATGTGCATATTTTACTTTCTATAAAACATTACATGGCTGTTGAGTCGATTGGTAGCTGGAGAACTAATATAAACTCATAAATGATAGACATCTATATTGTAATGAAAAGGTCCAAACAATTGATTAGTGGGCATAATGCCATTCAGACAGATGGGTCTGAGCATCAGCAGCCAAAACATCAAGTAAGTCCATCAAATGGAGATGTTGAGGCTGGGTAGATTTCACAGCCAGGAACACTGAATGTTAAGACAGTGTAATTAGCAGAATATGACACCATTAAACCAGCTGTGGGCTGGATTAATTCTGAAAAATATAATAAATACCTTCCACATTATAGAAAGGAGAGCCTGAAAAGATGCCTGTTTTTAACAGGATATGACATATGGAAGTCAGGATTTCCAAATCAGGAGTTTGAGGTTTCTCTGTCATGAGGATTCATAGCACAGTTCTGTATTTTGGTGTTTCCAGGCTTATGTAAGGAGGAATGCTTCCTTGCCTAAAACGAATGGCATGCTACTGCTGTGGAAGAGACAGCCTTCCACAGGAAAGCTCCAGCTAACAAGAACAAAGCTCTTCTTCCTGAAAAGCATTTGCCAGGCAGAGTAGTACAGTGTCTGAACGCAGCTTTTACTGATTAAAGGTTAATTTACTAAACATCATAATTTAGTCATCTAATAAGAGAATAAAAACAAGAAAATGTGACTTTAACTAAGTAACTTGTGTAAATTATATCTGATAAAACCTACAGGAATTCAAATTATATTTCAATTCCCTAAACTTGCCACCCCAGAAACTATGAATTACTCTTCTTTCTTAACACAAAACAGATTTTCTAGAAGATTAATGGGAAATGTGCATTGTTTATAATAACTCATATTTCATAAATTAGCAGTGATCATATTCTGGTTTCCATTTGCATGCTTAGTTTGTTTCCCTCCCAGAGACACAGAGAAAACTACTCCTCAGACATTTGCCAGAAAGGCAAAGAGAGGTGTGATTGTTTTGCAGGCACCACTCTGCCATGGTTTTTGTGGGATGGGAGCTTTGATATTTGCTTGTGGCATAAAAAGAGCTTTCCTGGAGAGATACCAGGAAGCGTAGTCTGAATGATGCCTCCTTTTCCTTCACTGTCTATCATCCTGCAAAAAACTCTCAAGCCTTAAGTGATTTATTGTGAAAATAACACAAATAGTAAGCTGAAGAGTGCTTTCAAGTAAAAAATTTAGTGGCAAGAGAAGTTACTGATCAAGCTGGAGGAACCAGAGCTGCGTATCTAATCACAGAACTTCAGAACTGTTGGAATAACTGAGACATGGTGGGAGGGTTGTGTAGGTGAAATGGATGGATAGATGCACGCTCAACTGAGACATGGTGGGAGGGTTGTGTAGGTGAAATGGATGGATAGATGCACGCTCTTTGGGAGGGACAGGAACAGATCAGGCCAAGGGACTGCCTGTATGTGAAGGAAAAGCTTGGATGAATGGAGTAGCTCTGGGAGATGGGCATCAGGCTGGTGAGGGTTTGAGGATCAGGATGAGAAGAAGGTCAGTGAGGGTATTACTGTGAAGCCAGGAGCTGGATCTAATGATCCTTGTAGCTCTTCCAACTTCAGATGTTCTGTGATTCTATGATACTGTAGAGGTAGCGCATTACAGACCGAACAGTTGTGGCAAGGGGATGAATGGAGCCTCTTTTAAACAAATCAAGGCAGTCTCCCTAGCCTCTGATATGAGGCTGTGGTAGACCATGAACTCAGAGTGCTCCCAACTTGGTTGTAATCCTTCTGCATACACAGTTTGGCAAACCCAGGAAAGATTAACCTCAGGCCTTGCTGCTGAATGTAGAAGATTTCCTTTTCTCTCTACCACCATTTCCTGATTGGAAGGAATCCTTTGACTGGACAACGTAGGCAGACCAACAGATGAGTCTTCAAGAAGCTTGTTAAAGTGAGGTCCTATGCTGCAATGGGTGCTTGTTCTGACTTTCTAGAAGATTTGCTTAAAGATGAGGAAGATGAACTGCAGTGAAAACTGAAAAAGCACCATCATTAAATAACAAAAGTAAAAAGCAAAAAAAGACATAAAGATCTTATCTTTATGTCTTAATGCTTTCCTACTCCACCCCAACATTTATATATAATATATTCTTCATCATTTAATAGGCTTATAATATCACCATGGGAAAGCAAGATGATATACTCTCAGTGCTTATTAATAGATCACTAATCACAGAACAGCAAGTGTTTGGTTGACCTGGGGATATTCCAGCAAATGGAAAGTATTTACATTTTTTACTGTTTATATGGTATTATGTTCACATATACTTTCCAGAAGCAAAAGCCAAGTCCTGGTCTGGCCCTTGCAGACCTGTTGAAAATGAATTATCAAGGCAATTCTCAACGATGATTCACAATGTAAGGTGGGATGTGACAAAAACAAACGTAGCACAGCATGGTGCAGTCTTTAGAGGTGATGGCATGTTAATATTAGTTTTTCAAGAGACTGGAAGTTTGAAAACGCCAGCAAACATTTTATTTTTTCATTCTCGCTACGTTGTTTGATTGAGGGGGTTGGAGCAAAGGTTGTGAAAGTTAATCACTCTTACTTTTTTCATCCAATAAACTAATCCAAAACATCATGACAAAAAGTATGATGTAATTACTGTAACCATAGCAAAGGCTACTTAGCCTTTGGCTTTCCATTTCACAGCCTACCTCAGGTGTTGTGATATCTTCATAATATTGTGTTACCTAAATTTATTTTCTTAATAGCTGTAAAGCTTGATTTCATCCACTGTAAGATATGCTAATGGTGAGGTCTTGAAGGAATGCCTCAGCTAAGTTTTGTGAAATTAACGTCAGAATGAAATTTGAAGAAAAGGAAAAACTAGTACTAAAAACACAACATTTCCAATGTTGCTTTAGCAAGTGTAGTTGAACTGCTTTTTTTTTTCAGCAGGGTGACAAGTTTTAAACAGAAAAGTTGACAAAGCCAGCTTTTATTTTGAGTAATCAAGACTGTAAGGGAACTGATGATTGAACAGGTGGTGGCTGCCCCAGGAGGCACAGGTTCAAGTAATTCACTTGTGCTTCCCAGGTGACTGGGAGGGCTGAGCCCTGGGTCCCCCCCCCCCCCTGGGCTAATTTAAGGGCTATCCTCCAAAATAACTCTGTGTTCTGGATGAAGGCCTTTTCTTGAGAGGGTATATTCTGTAGCTGGAGATCTGATCACTGACTTTGTGAGTAACGTTTTTTTATTATTATTTTTTTTAACTTCAAGTGATTACTGCTGTTCTTTGTTGCTTTGCCTGGTGTTGTTATGAATTTAGTGGAAGTAATTTCAACCAACAAAGACCCAACTTTCAAAAAAAAAAAAAGAAAGTTCTATCTTCTGAAGGCCTGAGGCAAAGTGAATTTGCAGAAGCTGGCCTAAGGTGTTATTTATGTGGTTGCTTTATTTTAAAATTGGTAGTGGAGCTTCTATACTGACAGTTTCTTGTCTGACTTACAAGTGTAGGACTACTCTTTGTTTTTCCCTTAAAAATGCTTGTTCATCTTTGTGGGTTTTGGAGAGTGATCTTACTAGCTATATGCATGTGATGATATCTGGCTGGATTCCTGGTTGCCTGTCCCAGGGTTAAAATCAGTGCATTGCTTTGGTTTTCTTATCTTTGTCTTGTCTTCCCAGGGCTCACCTGCCTTGGTGAAATATACTCAGTTACTTGTAAGGATGGAGTAACTTGTTTAGCACAAAGATTGTCTTTTGTAAATATTTGTCTATGAGAACACATAGACACTCCATCACTTCAATCTTTTAACACAAAAAGTGCCTGACTTATATTAATGGATGTATAACAAGCATGAAGTATTGCATGAGCAGAGAAACTATTTTCTGTGTCTTTCTTATTTAGCTCAAATGAAAAAATAAGAATAGGGCTGGCAGTTGAGTTATTCATATGAAGGTTGGAAAAAATATTACTTCTGGTTTCAGAACCCCTGCAGTTATTCGCGAATTTTACCAAAATATTTTTGTAGATTCCTATTGTTTTTTTACTTAAAAATATGGCAGAACTGACTGAAATGGATAGATCTCTTTCAAGAATAATAAAAAAAATCAATTTCATTGCCCAGCATGTAACATTTCTGTGTGTTACAAATATGTTGTAAAACTAGATCTCCATGTCTTTTTAATAAAGAAACTTAGCACTTTAAAAAAATCACAGTCAAATGTGAGAAGACTGTTGATGATTCAGCTTTCTATAGTTTTACTAATATGATATGTTTTCTACTTTGTTTTCATTGTTTTGTTTTCAGCAAGTTTGCTTTAACTGTAGAGAAAATGCAAGCTTTTAGAATTAACTTGTGCTTTAAATCAGATATGGAATAAAAGTCACATCTATATGGCATAGGTATATATGCCTGGGAAAAAGATAAACTTCTTCTATCTTTTATGGTTAACAGTTCCTGTGAAGGTTATATGGGCTTACTAATGCTTTTGTCTGAGATCTGATATATCTCCTAATGGGAAACAGCAACAAGCAAGGAGAAAAATGCTTGAAATTACTGATTTCCTTTGTTGGATGCTCTGCTATAAGATTACTCTGATAACACCTCGTCTAGCAGAATCTGCTGAGAGTTCCACAGTGATCTACATTAGGTGTCAAATTTGGACTTTGTCTTGGTTCAGCTCATTAAAGCCTTTCTGTTTAAACTGCATTTTATGGTCTGAAGAGTGGGAAAACATGCTGTTCATATCATGAAACAGCAACTGTTTAGTTTAAATGTACCTGGAATTAATGATAGCTCTAGGTCTAAGCCCACATAGTAATAATTTAGTGTCTAGGGAAAACTGAGAGTAATCACAAGTGCTTTTAAAATTTAACCATTTTAGAAAGTGAAGCCAATTTCAGTAAAATCATTGTTTTTATAACTATACTTAAAATGTTTTTTTTTTTTGAGTATACAGCTTATTTTACTTGGAAAGAGAGATTTATTTTCTGCTCTGTTTTGACCTAAAAGGTAGTAACTGGCATTAAAAAAAAAAAAGCACATCTGCTTTTATGCTCCTCGTGAAGTTCCTTTGAACGTGATCTCTGTGTTTGCAAGAGCTAAAGATGACATTCACTGGATTTTCTGTACAAGGCATAAAGATTCACTTCAAAACATATTTAGTCCTTCATGCAGCCATGTCCTGGTTGGGGAAAAAGGAATTCATTTTGTTTTCATGTTTTTGTAATGGGCAGGTAGAGCAATTGCCCATGTGCAGGAGTCCAGCATTAACGGATAGAGGCAGACTAACAGCAAGTACAGATCTCACCTCATTATCCTTCCAGTGTCCTCTGAGCTAACAAAATATCAGGGAAAATGTGGCAAAACTTCAGACTACTCTGTCCTCAACTCAACTGAGCTGGCCAAGAAGAAAGGCAGTTCCTGCCAGCAGTGGCATGGGAGGCACTCTGAGAGAGGATCTGAGACTGCTGAACTCGTTTTTCTTTAGGCTGATACATCCTGAATGATCGTTCCAAACCATAGCTTCTTAACTCATTTGGCCTCTAGGTCCAACTGGGATTAAAGAACAAATATGATGCTCTATTTTTTGTTTTCTGAGGCGAATTTTGTGGTGGATGCCCAGTTAAGATTTTTTTTTTTTTTCCCCTGCTGCTGATATTTAGCTATCTTGCAGCTTGTTTCTCTTAGCTGCTTGCCTCAGTGTTTGCCATAGGTTCTTGTTTTCATGTTGGAGCACCCTGGGTTCTCCCTGGTGTTGGATGACGTTGGGCTCAGCAACCTGGGCCCCGTGGTCTGGCCTTCCACTGTGAGCTGCTTGCTGTGTGTGCCTTGCCTACGGTTGCCTGGGCCTAAACTATTCCAACTGGCCATCTGCATTGCTCTAAGGACCGTAGAAATAGGAAGAAACTGCTCAGTTAGTGCCCATTTGCAGGGGTTGGGTCTTTCTCCTCTAAAGAAGAAATACAGAGGGTATGTCCCAGATAACAGAAATGCACTTGCAGTGTTTCTACTTCTTAGGGTGTAGTTGCTCCAAAAAATGCTGAGTCTTATAGTAGAATTCAATGCCCATAGCAAAATGTCAATGGGAAAAGGAACAAAAAAGGAGTCTAAGTCTGTACCATGTTTTTTTCCTGGACTTCAAAAGTCTACTGATAACTTTGAAGTATAATAATGCCCTATGCTGCATTTTACTTGTTGTGTACTGCATGTAGATTTGATCAATCAGTGAACTTGCTCTTGATTCAATCTTACTATCTACAGATGGATAGGCAATGAATTGGTATTTAGGTGTGCACATCTTGAACCTGTTCTTTACCTAGTATGGAACAAATGACAACAGCATAGATATAGTTGTGAATGGATGCCAGATCTTACATCTTGGACCAAAGACTTTTTAGGATGGTAAACTCTGCCATGGAAAGCTGTTTCAGTAAGAGAGGCTGGAGGCCCAGATATCCACCTCTCTATGAAATCCAGTGCCAGGTACCACAGCCATTGCTGAATTATGTGGGTCAAACTAAATGATTGTTGCTCTCCCTCTCAGAGTACTACTTGTATTTCCTCTGTTACTGAAATCGGAAGATATTAAGAATTAACAGCAAGAAATAGAAAGGCCAGAGCTGGGGGGTGGGGTGGGTAGCGGGGGTGGGAACAGAACATGTTCTGGGGAACAGAATTTCCAAGTTCCTTCTGAAAAGCCTTTTTAATAAAGGACCATAAATCTTTTTTTCTGTATAGATCATCTTCCTTTTCCTGCAATAAATTTCTTTCCAACATGTTACAGAAAATCTGCACTGTGTGCATATACATATATAAAATTTTCTTCCTGGATTTGATGCTTTATTTTATCTGCCATTGATCTAACTGTTGCAATTATGTTAGCTTTCCAAAGGTAGGCTAGAAATACAAATGCCGTGTCCTGGACCTGAAAAAAAGTTCAGACACTTTTTTTTTTTTCTTTCTTCCTTGGTCACTATTTTCTTTTTTTTTTTTAATTCTCCTCAGGAAGTGGGTTCAGTTGGAAGCATTTATTATGAGGCTTGATTGGAGAAAACTATCTACAGTGATATATCAGGAGACAAAATGAAGTTTTGATCTGAGATGCTCATCATTTTTGTACAGAAATTGAACTGTGTATAACTGCACAGATCTTCCTTCCCCCCCCCCCCCCCGGTTTCTCAATCAGATGATATTCCTGTAATGAGTACAATAACCACTTGTATTGTATTGCCATACAACACAAGGAAGGCACTGGACATATGTTTATTTCCAGCTTCTAAATGCCATAAAACTTAAAGAAACAACGATGACAAGGAAGTCTTTCTATGGATAGACGGTGGCCCCAGACTGCAGACAGAGGAATGCTTTTACAGTATACAGTTAGTTTTGTGTGTAAACTTTTCAAGACCATTTCAGGCTAATAGTCTGAGCTGCATTACCTCGGAGGGTATTGTAGTTAAGACTTAACCCACTCTGCTAATAAATTACAGTGATGTAGCAGCTTTTATGTCAAAGGATCCTGAAGTGCTTTACAAACCTTACAATCCATACATGCATGAATCACTTCACCCACTATTGAAGTATGGCCAGCCCAGGGATGAATTGTGGCAGCTGTTTAACAGCACACAGCAGTACAACACAATGGGTTTAGGAGAGCAAAGACAACATGCTCTCCCAGTGCCAGCTCAAATAATTCAGAGGGGCACTGGAGAACACCTTGGAAGAGGAAAGGAGTTTCTCCCTCACAGGCCAGTGCAAATGACTGTTATTTAAATGTCTGGGGCTGTCTTGAGAACCATCATGCCACTACTAGCTTCGGCAAGAAGAACCCAGAAGTTAGGGGAAATGTGGAGAGTAGTCACTGCACAGTAATAGAGAAGTAGTCTATGTGGGATTGTTTGCCCTTACCCCCTCTGTGCAGACATATGTTGGACCAAGCCTTTCTCAGGAAGGTCCTCCATTCTGACTGAAAATAGCTTGTTCTGTAAGCATACAAGTAAGCATGTATGATTTTTAAAATTGCCAAGGTAATTGAGGTTGGTAGAAGTTTTCCTACCCAAGGTGGAACTTACTAGGAAAATAATAAAATGTGCAGTATTTGTTTAGGCTGTTTTTGGTACAGATTGCAATTGGGAAGCAGAAGGAAAAATATCAGTTTCACTCACAGTCTGTATCTGTACATCTACTTGAACAGGACCCAGATCTTTAAAGAGTTAGATAGGAAATTAATTTATTTCCCACTCCCTTTCTGGTTACCAGCTGTTCTCCTAATATGAAGTGATGGTCTCCATAAAGGCCTTCTGAAGAAACAAGCAATTTCCTGAATAAATCAAGTTATCCTTTCCTTCTTCCCTTTTTTTTTTCTCCCTTTCAGTGACTGTTATCTTTGGTGATAACCCTGAACAGTCTTCTTACCAGCTGCTCTAATTCAGGGCTTTCATCATTTCACCTTGATATTTCCTTCCTCATTGCTTCCCCTACATGTACAAAACAATGCCTAGGAGTGCTGTGTACAGGACTTGCAGTAGAAAATGAATTGTTTATGGTGACACATATCAAACTAAGTTTAGTTTCTCGCATAAGAATAGATTTATTCTTGAAAAGAAAAAGTTGAGGTTTTTAACTTCTGCAAAAAGAGTGCAACTGAAAACCTATTGTTTCATTTTCCTTTGTCTGTAGATCCAGAGAGACCAGTAGAAGTCACTGTGAATGTAGTTAGAAAATGTAGTGGCTATTGACTTAGTTGTTTGCACTGAACCTTTCCAATGTCATTAATTCCTCCTGCTTAATAATATAGTATTTAAAAAGTATGGAAGTATAGTTTTATGAATTTCTATCCAATGTTTCTGCAAAAATAGTAATTAATAGGCCTCTACCTTCACTCTTAGGGCCTAACTGTAAACTCTCCACTCCCTCATTAAGTTTCCTAATGGTGTTGCTCATAGGGAGTGTATGCTGCTCACAGCCACGGTTGGACCATTATGGCCCTGAAGTAGATCAGTACTAGTAGAAAGCAAATACTGCTTGAGAGAAGAAAATTCACTGTTTTTTTTTTTTTTCAGGCTTTGAACCAAGCACATTAAGAGTTAAAATAAGCATAGTTATTTTCTGAAGATTACCAAATTTCATTCTGAAACAGAATTCTAAGCAGAATTTTACATATAAAATACTGTTGATATTGAACCCAGTTTTTATGCACCAACTCTGTGCTGAACTGAATCTTTTGCTTGTAAATGCACTGAACCTTAAAAGCAATTTCTGTCATGTCCTCCTTCATATTCTTATCTCTTTCATCACCATCCAAAAGGAAACACTTTAACTTCAGGCAATAAGAAGCTTTTAATTCAGATCTAAGTTTACATGAGCTATCTCCATTATAGTGTAAAATGTGAAAAAGAAAAAATTTAAATCATAGTTAAAAATTTAATTAGATCATTTCTGCTGTTTTGCCTGTTTTAAAATATATAATAAAACTTCAATAAATTTAATTCTGGGTCATATCAGCATCTTCTCAAGAAAATGAAGTTAAATCTTTGTAGTAACTAGCAGCTTAATTTTCATTAGGCTAGCTATTCGATAATTAGTCATGCACCATAAATCAAGTCCCCAAGTCTTCTCCAGGTTTCTTAATTGAAAATTATTGTTTCTTGGCTCTGTGGCTAAATGTGTAGCAAGTCTGAGGAGTGATAGATGCTGAATCTAGCACAAACAGTTTGAAACAGTCAGAACTTGATAGATCATTGCCCTGAAGGGTCTTGTAATGGTGGAGAGACTGTGAATTTCAAAATTAAAGGGTTGTTCTTAAAAAATCACAAGTGTAAAAGCTAGCTGTGGTTTACCGAATACATCCTAACCTTCAGCCATGTTTCCTTTCACTGATAGCTGGTTTTCAGTTTTTTTTTTTTTGGTGACAGTTGTAATGCATTTACTGTGTATGTTTGGAAAGTTAAAATGTTGGCTTTGAAATATCCAAATTGAGATTATTTTTGCTCTCGCTTCTTTTTTTGGTGGTGTCCTTTTTCTGGTAAACCTAATTAACAAATATGGAAGTTGTTTAATTTTTGGCATTTTCAAACACTGACTGAAATGGTGGCGGCCATCTCAGAGCCAATATGAGAGAACAGATGGGCCTGCTATGCATGCCTGAGGTCATAAAATCATTTCAGATATGATGCAATTGTGGTTAAGTAAAAGACTTTTGCAAAGTCAGAAATATATTACTTCACTGAAATAAGAAAGGCCTTTTGTAGTTTTTCTTTTGACAGCTGGGCAGACTTTGCACAGAGTTCAGCTCATGTTTGCCATTCCGTAGATAAGAAGAGCCATTGAGTTTTCTGCCATTCATGACTTACTTCTTCATGATCAGGTAAAGACCTGATGATGACCACAGCAGGGAATGGAGCAAAATGATCCATGAATTTATATCCAGAAATCAAGTGATGCTTTAAAAAAAAAAAAAAAAAAAAAAGTGGGCCTAAAAACTTTAACTGAGAATTTCCAAACAATGTTGGTAAGCTCCTACTGAAAGTGTGACACTTGTCTACTTTGAGTAACAAATGTAGACTTAGCTGACAGGAATTAACGTGTGCTCAGATAAACTGAAACTTGTGTTGTGGTAAGAACCAACATCACCCTCTGTAACTCATGACCAAAAAAAAAAAAAAAAAGAGTATTGGCTTCGTGGGCAGAGACTAGTGCCCAGACCTGTGCTGTTTCCTTGGGACATCCCTGGGGGCCAATATAAAGTGCTGAGCCTGGAGCAGACTTTCAAGATGAATCACAGAACAGCTTGGGTTGGAAGAGACCTTAAAGACCATCTAGTTCCAACCCCCGCTGTGGGCTGGTTGCCACTCACCAGATAAGGCTGCCTGGGGCCCCATCTGACCTGGCCTTGAACATCTCCACTATTTCTCTGGGCAACCTGTTCCAAAGCCTTACCATCCCTTTGGATGTACTGAATGGATGTGCTCTTGTGCAGTGCAGTTGTCTTTCTGGCCAGTCCCAGGAGTTTTCAGCATGTACAGTAGCTTTACAAATGTGCTCCTTATACACACTCTAGTGAAAATTCCACAAAGAAGAGCTAGGGGTGCATGATGAGTATTGAAACTTTAAGAAAGGAGAGATTTGAAAGGATGCATTGTCAACTGGGAGAGAGTATATTAAAATATATAATCAAATAATTGTTTTATTTGTGGACTGTGTTATTTTCAGGGGCCTGAAATGACTGCAATCTTATTTTTGTAAAGATTTATTCTTGGAAGGGGAAGTCATTTGCCTAAGGGATATATTGATTTCATTCAGCTGTCACCATCTTTTTGTAAGATGCTATGGACAGAGCGCCAAATTCAGGTCTAGATTTATTCAACTTCATTTTATTTTTGCACTGTACCAAATCTAAATAGTTCTGTGATTACAGAAAAGAATTGTTTTCCAGCCAATTGCTCCATTTTTCACACCGGACTAGATCCGAGCTATGAGTAAGAAAGAATTGAGGGCTGCAAGTGACAGCAGAAGAAAAGAGAGCAGCCTGTGCCCAAGCATGGAGCCCAGTTCCAGGGGTGGCAGCTCTTTCCTGGTCTGCAGCACTGGGAAGACTTGGCATGAGCCTGGTGGTAGGAAATGGAAGGGAGCCAAAGCTGACCCACTCTGCTTCCAGGCAGGAGGTAGAGGCTATGCTTTTTGTTTGTGTCCCCATCGTTCTCATGTAATTCTTGCAGTGCAGAAAGGAAGCTTTACATAAGGCTGCTTTCCTGATTATGGATTGTTGCTCTGTGTAGATTTGGTGGAGTCACACGTTACAAAGCTGGAAGAGGCCATTCTGTATAAAGTAGGCCATGAAACTTGCCTGGATTAATTCAAGTGAGTAGGTATGTCAGCGGTGACTTACAGTTTACTCCAGCACTGAGGAGTAGGATTTAACATTGTGGATACCTGTGTTGAGCTGAAAGCGTGGAGATCAGAGTCCTGATCCTGCTGAGGTTTGTAAGAGGTCTGGGGCTCTGTTTTTAGACAGAACTGTAGAAGAACTGGTGGGCTGGATGCATTGGCAATAAAATCTTGCAAGCTATTTTTGTCAGATTTTCACTCAGAATTGAAGAAGAATCACACCATCAGTGGTTCTTAATGCGCTTTTCATTAGCATTTATGAAAATGTTATATTCTGGCTAATATGATTTACATTTGAGTTAAAATATTAACATTCTCAGTTTTATCTGGCTACTAGAACTGGCACAAATATATTCAGATTCAGAGCTGAGAGCTCCACTACTCTCCCATCCTTATTACACACAAAAAATGAGTAACAGGCTTAAGAATCTGTATTTAGTTGATATTTAGCTGTAACAAACTTCACCTATGTTTTACACTTCAGGAGTAACAATCCAGTGTACTTTGAGCATAAAGTAGGAATGAACACTGGATAATTTTTATTGTAGGGCTTTTAAAAAATTATTTTCAAGAGGCAGGGTGTGTATATTCAATTTCACTGATATTTTGTACTACCACAGATAGATTAAAAAGATCAAATCTTTTTCTCCCTCACAGCTCTCTTTCTCCAGCATCCCACAGTCAGAATGTGAGCTTACATGTACAGAACAAAAAGATGTGTGACTGAAATAGTATGCTTAGGCCATTAAAATGAAAAACGTCATAAAATTCTGTAGCTGTTGTTTCTCACAAGGAGTGAACTCATTCACACTTGGTATATCTAGGTAGAATTTCTTATTAGTGTAATATATATGATGTGAGCAGCAACTAGTGGATAGATGAATTTGAATGGGAATGTGTGGCCCATGTAAAGAAGAGGCAGCGCTTACTCAAATGCTGTTAAAACTCCCTCATTTACAGCTCCTGGAGATGAAACATACAGCAGATTGCCTGTAACCATAGCAATTGGCTCCGACATGAAAGATCTCCAGCATCGAGGTAGTGGTAATGGCAGAAGCAGTGTGGAAGATAAAGGTGTGCAGATAGAGATAGTACCAGGTGGAAGTGAACTACTAAATAAGTGAAGACAAGAGGCCCTAGATGGATTCAGGCAGATGTGTGAGTTTGAGAAGGTTTGGGTTGGTGAGGTGAGCTGGAGAGAAGGAAGGGAAGGCTGAAGAGAAATGTGAGGCTTTGCCGTTAGCCTGCTGTAAGGGATGCAGTGTTTTTTCAGGAATGGAAGATGATGAAGATGGCTGGATTTCAGGGATCCTTGTACATCACTCAGTGTATGGAGACAGCTTCCACAACTTGTTATATCTTGGAAAAGAGTCACAGAATGATTGTTGACATAGCTGTTCATGTGCTAAAGCAAAAAGTGCCAGGTGCAGGCCTGCAGTTCTGGGATATAGTAGGAAAATCCCCAGGAAAAAAAAACCTTGGTGAGAGATAGGGAGGAGGCTATTCTTAAAATCAAGTGCCTCCAGTTCTGTGCACTGCTGTAAATAAAATATCTGAGATATGTACTTCAATATTTTGCTCGGTCTCCACTTTCAAAGATAACTTTTGTATGTTTGCAAAAAACATTACCTCTTACTACTTATTACAAATAAAAATGGGAACCAGTTCCAACAACTGAGGCTTTTACATAGTAATCCCTAGAGTCAAAGATGTGAATAACTTTTTAATAATAATAATTGTGCTGTAAGTTCCAGACAAAAACAAAACAACAACAAAAAAAAAAACCATGAAATCCATAATAAGCTAGAAACTACAGATCAGTTACAGATTGGTAGATTTGTATGTACAATTTTATCTATCCCAAGTGAATCTGTGAGTTCATTTAAAATAAATATATGGGAACTGAACTTCCAAGCACTTCCACCCATTTAAGTCATTGCTGATATCATATTTTTGGCAATCTTGTTGAGTTTTGACTGGAAGATAGCCTTCTGTGTGACTCTGATCTAAACCTATCTGATTAGGGAAAAATTCTTTTGAGTAACTGGAATTACTCTTGGGTAAGAGCACAATGCAAAGAATCCAGTAGCAACAGTCCACGGTTACAGTGCTGTATTGCAGGGTGAGCCGGCTTCCTGAGAAGGTTCATCTCCACAGCACGGCCTGCAAACTTACCACATTGTGCAGGATGCATAAAGCCCTTACTTTCCCTCACTCTGCCTTTCCACTGCTTTTTGTTTGCTTATAAAAGTTATTTTTGGTCAGCCAAGCAGTTCTTTATAAAAGGCATAATAAACACAAGATTTTTATAGCTACGTGTCGTCTTTCAATCTACTCAACTCCCTGGATAAAAAAACAAAACAAAAATAACACAGGATCACAGCAGCGGGCATGTTAATAAACAAGAAAAGACATTTTACAGAAAAAGAGAACAGATAGAAGAAAGATGTTGTAGTTCAACACCTCATATCTATGTTGTAGAATAGAGGTTGAAGATTGTATGTACATTCTCATTTTGGAATTTTTTTCTCCCTGTGTTTGGTCCTGAATTAGAACTGTGGAAGATCAGCTTTAATTTACTGTTTCACTCTTCTGATTTTGAAGCAATCAGAAGCTCATGAAGCTAGCTGACTGTGCAAGATTTGGGGGCGAAAATCTGATTAAACAAGATTGCTGGATATTACCTACTGTCAAATCACCAGTTCATCTTTTCAGTATACCTTTAGGAACATCTGATTGCCCTGAGATATCTGCTGAGAGAGATATATTCTTTTATGTCTAAGGATTAGCTGGCACAGTTGTTGCTAGTGTCTGGCTAAGTTTCGCTTTCTGCTATGATTTGTGTTTCTAAATTAAATTTGGAATGGTGCTAGCAGCTTGGGATGAGCACCATTTATAAGTTCAAATAAAAAATAAATTAGAAATCTGAACTGCAGTCTGGCCTACCAGTTAAAGATTTGTCCCAAAGTTTGTCTACATCTGCAGTGTTACTCAGCCCTAAATTAGACAACACTTTTTACACCATTAATTTGCATATCTAGATGGTCCTCACATTCTGAGACTTTAACACCTGTTAAGTATGGTTAGCATCACTGTCAAATTGGAACGATTCTTCAGTGATTGGGTCCAAGTCTGCAGTCATCAACTGTCTAATCTGGTAATAATAACTGCAGTAGAAGCTGAATCAAGACTGATAATTTCTCCCATATCAAATTTATGTACATTATAATATAATGAAAATATTCCCCAAGGAAATTTGTTGCTGTTTGTAGCACACAATACAAATTGAATGCTTCTCTTACCCCTTCATGTGCTTTATATGCTGTGATATTACGCTGTTTCTGGGAAATGTCCTTCCTTACACTGTAAAAATCCAATCTATCTTGGTTATTGTAAGCTAAGCTAAAGATTTCCAATTAAATATTGTGAATCCAGGTAGATCTGAAAGGCATACACATTATTTCAAGGTGTTTATGGTACTAGTATTTAGAGATTAGGCTTCTGCTGAAAGCTGCTGTTGTCTGGTAGAAGAGGTAACTTCCAAGAGGGAAAAAAAAAACAACCACAAAGCTTTTCTACAAGATATGGGTTACTTTAAAAATCTGTGGGGGCATCAATTTTCCACTTTGAGGTCAAACTGTAGTCAACATAGATGTCAGCCCACGCAAGCACACATCAGTAATGACAGTACACCTCAACCAGCAGGGTTCTTACCTCATGGCTAGGAGGTCATAAGTTTAAGTCTCCCACCAGGACTTGGGCTGATTCTTAATGTTGACATGGCAATGCAACGCTACGGAGGTGCTGAACTGTTTGAGGTGCCGTCCTTCATGAGATGAGATGTTAATCCAAAATCCCTTTTGCCTATCCCTGCTGCCTGTCTAGGCAGTATCACTGTGGCACTTTTGTTTAAAAAAAAAAAAAAGGCGTCTATCTGAGCCTACCTCCTGACCAGAACTCCCTGTCACACGATGGCAGGCTCAACAGGCCAAGACAGAGCATGAGCCATTGTGTTACTTCTCTACTGTGTTCAGTTAACTACAATGGAAATACTGTCAAGCATTTTAGGATCCACAAGATGGAAATGGCCTAATGCAAAAGCCAAAGCCTAATGCAGTCTTCTAAATTCTATTGTTTATCATGTCTCTGTACACAGACTCACAAGCACATTATATGTATATTTAGAAAATGAGGCTCTGTTAAAAATTACATTCAGCTTGCACTCATTCCATTTATATTATGTTGAGCAATTATATTCCTTCCCTCAAACTGATTTTTTGCCATTTTGAAATAAGAACTCTGCATTTAATATCAGACATTCTTTATTAAAGAAACGTATTGTTTAGCTTGTCATGATATAGGGTTGCTTTTCCATAAGTACATTAAGCATGGATACTCAGGGGATATTTTCTTCAAAGCAAGTGGAAATTCTGGGAAGAAACGTGCTATAACAACTGTCTATAGTTAAAAATGAGAAATGGTAAAAGGCTTGGATGTTCTCTGAAGAATAGGATGCTATATGTAGCATTGTGAAGATGCCATCTGAGGTTGGTTTTGGACCAAGAAGTCTGGATGTTGCATTTTTCTTTACTTCATTTTCATCATTTTACTTTATTTTCCATGAAATACTGACTAGAATTAGACTTCAAAATGCACAATTTATTTACAGTACACTACTGATAGTTGCATGTGTGCATGACCTAAACCATAGAATTCCATATGAAGAGTTAATAGGAAAATGTTATTAGGTGACTGTAAGTTTGGGGAGCAAACCAGAATAATTTTTTCCTCCCTTTCAAATTAGAAACTGTATGATCTTTTGATATCAGAGCCTCTATTTGAAATAATAAACTGGAGAGTAAAAACTTCAAAATAACAAAATCCTCTCTTTTTTTAGCCACTTTGCATAATATAAAGTGCTTAAACTCCTTTTGCAGCAGTCCTGCTGGCTTTCTGTTGCTTGATATTCTGACCATTTTTGAACCCTTGAACTCTGACAGAGAGGAGGGACTTGGAGAGGTTGTCATCTGATCTATGTAAGGAGGCAAAAGGAGTAGCTTTCTCTTTAATAGCACTCTTTTCTGCTTAACAGTTGGTGGGAGATTAAAATGATCTAGGTGGATAAGGCAGGTTAAAGGTCAAGGGACACCACAACTCCCCCTCTCCCCACCACATCAAAATATAGACAGGTCGTTAGAAGTTTAAAATTTTATGCCCCTTTCCCAAATATTTTGGTCTATTTATGCACTAATTTCTTTTATAAATTCCAATTCTTGAGGGGGACTGGACCCCTACTAGGCTACTGTCCAGCCTGTATAGTCGTCAGGTGCTGACATTCTGAGTTTCAGCCATATTAATTGCTGGATAAAGGCTATAATCCCCTCTCTTTGAAGCCCAAGACTGATTTTTAGGCAGTACTTCAAAAGCAGCACACAACTGAAGAGGCATATTTCCTACTAGCACTGAATCAACATGATTTACTCTGTTTGCGTTCGTCTACATACGCCTTGCATATTTGGCTGCACAACAAAAAGGTGTGAGTTGGCTGTAATATAGTCTAAGGAGAGGTTTTTACTATCCTGAAGTTGATATATGACCTTGTCTGAGACATACCGTTCCAGATCTTTCCTTTAAGCATCATTAGGAAAGTATAAACTCCTATATCACGCTTTTGTTACCAATGAAAAATTGTGCCTTAAAGTTGCTAGAATTTCTTTTTTTACTCCCTGCAACATCATATTAAAACTATAATTTAGAGTGAGGCTGATTCTTAAGCCATGAATAAATAAGGCCTGTGTTTTGAAAAAGCAAACCTTTTTTGAAACACAGATTTTAATATCTTAAATACTGCAGCTTCTTAATTAAACGAAGCTGTGATCCAGCAGCAAATATCCATTATTAAGAATAAATAAACATACTGTTCGAGTTGTTTTCAGGAAGAAGAAACGGGCGGAGAGGTCTTTTAATTGTAAATAATTTTCTAGTGAAGGCAGAGCTCACAGCAAAGTGCTGATGTGTACTTCACTTCTGGCTGTGCCTCTTTTTGGGGCGGTGTGTACTTTGCTTCTGGCGGGCTGTCCGCAAAGCTGCGCTATAGGGACTTTCTCATACAGGATTTGCCAAGTATACTTAGTGTTATGTTTGAGAAAGATTAACAATATTTCAGATCAAAGGAGAATCCTGCTGCACGGTCTTACAAGATTGTCATTCACTCCCATTATGGCTCATTTGCACAAGATTTTCATGTAATATGAGCCATTGTTTTGGTGGCAGTGATTTGACATAAAGACAGGGCCAAAATGCAACCCGGAGCCCCGCTCCACCAGGCTGGGGGTAGCTGGGGTGCAAAGAACTTGCCAATCATAACCCGCAACTTTCTCTCGGCGGTGTTAAAGCCTTTATCAGGTGGCAAACTTTTCAATGAGCGTTGGTTCTAGGAGGGACACGAACAATGGGCACTTTTATGAGAGCGTGGACGCTGCTTTAACTAGGCAAAGTTTTGGTTAAGATGAATTCCAAACACCACGTTAGGGGTAATTTTGGTCAGCTGCATAGTACTATGGCTTGTTTGCCACTCTGAAGAATTGAGTCAGTTTTAAGGTGTTTTATGAAAGCTGGAGAGCCACACACCAGGTTTGGCACACGAGAAATGTATTTATCGCAATATTTATATTTTAAACCAGTTGCTTCCTTTTTCAGGCTCAACTTTGCCATATAGATGCTTTGCAGACACTTTAAACCACAGATGCATTTGTCTGTAGTATAAGCCAGAAATCAATAAAATTAATTAGAGAAAAGAAATAAAAATATATATCTTGAAATATTTTTCTTCATGTTCTATATTTGAAGTAACAATTTTTTGGGGTAAAGTTAGTTATTTTGGGTAAATAACTGTTAAAATTTATAAAGTTATTGGAGGTTGTAGAGTCTGATTTAAAGCTAAAGCTGCACAAAGCCTGTTGCTTTGGTTTTAATGCACCCTATGGGGCTTAGGTAGCACAGGAAGCTCAGGGCTGGAGCAGCTCTGAGATGTCTCGAGCCTGATCCTGCAGTTCTTGCAGGGCAGAACTCTCATGACTTCAGACAATGACTGCAGGATGCCCATTCTTTCCCACCCAACTAAACTGCTTATGTACAATTATGCAAGTTACACATAAAATTTCAGCTGTAACTGTAAGTTTGTTTCTATTTTACCCATTTTTTTCCCCCCCATTTTGAGACTTAGTAGATTTTTTATTTCAACAGTGGGAAAAAAAAAAGAAAATTACTAAAAATGTGAATACAAAATGTAGCACAGAGAAAATGTAGCACATTACAAAGGAATTTAGGAAACAGTTCAAATAACTGACAGTCTTTAAAGCTGCTACTTATGCATGTGGAGGTACAATGCTACTACATGCATGCATAAAGCTGTGAAGAGGATTTATTGCATGTAAGATCATTTTAAGATGTAAATGGTATATTCCTCTCCTCTGTTTTTCTTGTGTAGATAGTTAATACTTTTTTTTTAATGGATAAAACACCTGAAATAATTTGTTCTAAACTAAAGAGAATATGTGAGAGAGAGAGAGATGTTACAGAATAGAACTGCAGTGCTGGGTTTCAAATTGTTTTCACATTTTTGCATTGCAAGTTACACTTAAATGCATCTAGTGTGCTTTTAAAATAAAAACAACTCAAATGTCCTTGTATGAAAATGTGTGATGGTAGGAACCTTGTGGCTGGGATGTAAAGTCTTGGTAAATGGACTGTAAAGTGGAAACAGTAAAAAACATTTCACTTGGGTGACGATAGCTGGCATCTCTCTTCCAGTCTGTCACAGAAAGGATTTATTTCAGAAAACTCATCGCATAGCGCGGAAGGTAGCATCTATATGTCAGCAATTCCACTGGCGTTTCATGGAAAGCTTAAAAATATAAACATTAAACTATTAGATCAATGTTTTTAGCCTGCATCAGGAAATGCTTGCAAAATAGATGAGCAACAGCGCCCTCTGCATCTGAGAAGCCTCCTGTTATTGAAACCAGACAACAACTTGCAGAGGGAGCCTGGTGATTTCAGTCGCGGTTGTTCTCAGCTGCTGCAGGTATATCTGAAGCAAGGAGCTGGGGAATAGGAAATATCGTGGTGTATTTTAAAGTGATATGTAACTTGACTGTGTTCCTAACAGCTCCGGCACCCTTAGGTACAAGAACTGTGATAATATCTGTTTTAAAGTTACCTTGTACAAACAAGCACAAAATAAAGTGAGGATGTTGGGCTTTGGAATTCCCTTCAGGATAATTTAGATCCATGGTATGTCGTTAACAGCAAAGCAAATCACAGCCAGGAGATTTCCTTTTTTTTTTTTTTTTTTTTTTTTTTTTTCACTCTTTAAATATGAGATACACAACCAGAACTATCTTTTTCCTTTAGTGATTGGAGACATATTCCGGGGAGTTTCCAGAAAGCAGTAGCAAAGCCGAGGGGTGATGCATGACAATATTTCAGGACCTGTAAGGCAAAACGCTGCATTCCCACTTGAGCAGCCAATTACTTCTTGCAAGGCTCACACAGAATTCTGCAAGCAAATAATTGTTATAGAAGCAGATGAATTTGAAATAAGTGCTTTATGGTCCTACAGTAACAGATGGAATGGTCCTGTGTGAAAAGTTCTTGCATTATATTTCTTGATGATCAAAAAGAAGGGAAAATAATTTGTATTTGCTATTTATATTAGCAATTAGTACAGCTGAGATGATAATTAACCTTGTAGTACTCTTAGCTTATTACTATAAAAGGCATAAAATGAGCTGTCCAAAAGAATCTACTCTATAAGCATTTTATTTCTCTTAAATTAAATTCAGTGATTTATAATATTTTACACTGATAATTTATTTCTTCAAATCAGAAGGCATGAAATATTAGAACTATATATATGTTACATATTCAAGTAGTACAGGAAAGGAGCAGAATACTCTAAATTTCATGAAACAGATTATCTTTTTTTTAGTCCTTTAGTACTAATAATGTAATTCTTTTTGCCATTTCTCATCATTTCCTTAGTCAATAATTCCTTATATTTAATATGAAATTAGCTTCTAATAGCAAGTTTTTTTTGTTCTTTTTTTTGGTCTGAAATATGAGTTTTTGAAATAATCCTGAACATTTCTATATGGAATTGAGTTTATAAATTCAGAGGAAAAATGAGTGAAATATACAGAAACTGTATTATAAAGGACTTGTTTCATAAAATTCAAGCAGTAAAATTAGCATCAAGGAAGGATATTCTCTTGCTTTAATAGAAAGGATATAAACCTAAATTTACAACACAATTTTAATGTAACAAAAATAATTTTACAATTTACTCACTTAAAAAAAGCTAACTGTCTTTTCAAAGCAATTTAGGAGAGGTAGAAAGTTGAAATTCATTCTGCTTCAGCACATCAACCAAATACTTTTAAAGTAAATTCACAGACATACCCAAACGTTAATGTAAGCTTAGATTATTGACATGAAAGGAGCTGAACAATCCAAAAACAATATTTCTTTATTACATTTCTACTTTTAAGCAATTTAAGGTGCTGCTTAGAAAGCTACGAAATCACACAGCATTTTCAAGAATAAAGCACCAATGGCTCTCAGTATCACTGTGTTCATTTTAAGAGCAAATTAAAAGAGTGAAAGAATGGTGCAAATAATTGTTTCATATGTTCTTTACTTGTGACTGCTGTAATCATCCAGGCTGATTTACAAATGTAGACTTGAAGGTTTCTCAGCTTCCTGCAGTGTAGAAGACTGTTACTTTGGCACTCACACTCATGCCCTTGTAATCACCACTCAAAACTGTGCCCTGGTACTTCCAATTCCCAGTCTCTTGATTGAACACCTCATTCTGTGCTAACAAGGTGTCCAAGGTATTTGAACAGGGGCTGCAGTCAGAAAATTGTTAATGGTTTCACTCATTAAGAGTTGCTGCACTAGTTTTGGTAATTTGGTAACTGTCTAAATTGCAAGTTGATTTTTTCCTTCATTTTAAAGAATGATGCTAAAATTTGAGACCAGGAACATTAACATCTACAAAACCCCAGAAGAGTGCTTAAATCACTGTGTTTGTATTAAGGCAAAGGGTTTCTTAGCAGAAAGTGCATTATTTTATTTTTGAAGTTACGTTTTAAAATTATTGAGGAAAGCAGAAACAAGTATTAGATGGAAACCTAAAAATCAGAAAATACATTAAAAATGAATAGTGAACTATAAAACTGCCTGAAGATCTTAAAGAGATTATTTAGGAAGCAAAGCTAGTATTAAAATTACAAACGAAAAAGTTAGAAAGAGTTCACCTTCGGCCTGAATGCTCTGATGGACACTTGGGATTAAAATCTTTAAAATAAAAGGATTTATAGCTGTAGCAAACTGTTGTATATATAAAATAGGCCTGGGAATTTTAAATAATTTTTTGCTATAGTGCAAGCTTAGCAGAAAATAAGGAAAGATCAGTGGGCCTGATCCTTCTACCCATATTCTAATAACGATCTTTTATTTTTTCACTTGTCTTTTTTGAGCGCAGCATTTAGGGAGAAATATATTTTCTGGCAGGAAAAAAAAAAAAGGCAATAAGAAATGATTGAAATCCATTAAAAAAAAAAAAAAAAAAAAAAGCACGAGGGATTTTTCTAGCTGTAGCCTCCCTGCTAGCTGGGATCGCTGAGTTACTTTCCTGAGCTATGGAATAGTAAGACAGGGAGGAAGTTCTGTTTTCAGGCTGCATTTTACACCTGGAGCCTCCTTTGAGAAAAGCACTTTCCCTATGGGAGTTTAATTTGTGGAGTAGGAAGAAATTATCTCAAAAAAGGTGGAAAAGAATGGTTTGCAGATTGTTATTTATTCTACCAAAAGTTTGTCAACCCTACCAATCTACAGTGCACTTGCTTTCAAGAGGGGCTTAAAAGCAGCTCAGTGAGGTGCCCCAGTGCTGCATCTTTTGGCCACGTTTTGTGTTTCTTTTTTTTTTTTGTTGTTGAATACATCTATCTTTAAAAATGCTCTTCTCTGGGACTGGGAAATATATATGTGCCAAGCAAGGGAATCTGCAAAAGAAATGCTAATGCTGGCCACACAGAATGCGCTGTCAAAAGCACACAACAAATAAATTGGGAAGAGATTTTTTCTTCTGTTGTCTTTCTTCTATCAGTTAAAAATATTCCTTGTGAGTACAGAAAGCAAACTATGCTCCATCAGAAATGTGGGTACCGTCCCTGTGGTAGGTGGTTTGAGTTGGTTCTGTTGAACCCACTTGTTCTGCTGAACAAGTATACGCTTTAATAAAAATCATAAAAGAAAATGTAAAAATAATGTGGTAAATATTTTGCCTAATTTGAAATATATGGTGTGGCCTTCACAGAAATAGCCTAAGCAGCAGGCAATACTCATCTGATTTTGTTAGGGCAGAGTCTCTCTCGTGTACCTCCTCTAACTGATGTTCTTTCATAAAGTTGTGCTAGGCACACGATTTGTCTCAGCTGCCTGGGGTATCTCTCCAAGGTACACAGCTTTTTTTTTCACGACAGCAAAAAAATGCATGAGCATAAGAGTAGAATGAAAGCATTATTTACAGCACGGGTGGAGTTTGCTTAGAAATCTGCCGTGAGGAAGCATGTAAATATGGGCTGTTGAACAGAAAACACTTCTGAACATTACAGGAGCACAGCGCTTATCTGTGTCTTATATCCATTCCTACCTTTAGTTAGATTCATGTTTTCAGAAGCTTTTTAGCATTTGTGTTTAATCAAGAATGGAAATGACGCTGATGTCTGAAAAACAAAGGGCCATTTAATACGCCCTATGAAAAAGTTTTCTTTTGTGTGTCCATTTTACTCTTCTTTCTGCCTGCAGTTGCAGTGGGGGATAGTTAAATAACTTCTTTAAGGAAAGTCTGTTTGAATTTTGGTGAGGGGTTGGTGTATTTCTGAACTAGACAATGGAGGGGATTTTCCTTTTAGTAGTTAAGTCATTCCTCTGGAACTGATTGCAACGATAAAACGCCATCTGTATAAATTGGAAACTTTTCTTTTTGAACTGGAAGTTGAATGCAGACCATGACTTTTCCATAGAAAAATTACAGAAATAATGGCCCCTGACTGTGGAGGCATTTTTTCGGTTGTTTTTCATGAATCAGGCACAGAGTTATTTAAATTAATTCTGGTCTCATCACTCTAATAGAATATCATTACTGATCTTTATAAAAAAACACTAAAAATCAGCAGTGTGTGTATGTAATAGCTATAGCTGTTTGACCAACTTCCCCAAACAATTTTTTCCATATAAAAAAGCCAGACTACTGATGACAGTGCTCACTCACGATGCATTTACTTTGTACATTTCACAGATTATCCTTTCATGTTAATTGTGTGTATCAGAAGTACTAACTACCCTATTGTTTCACAGTCAATAAAGGGTATTTATTGACTGTCTTTTGAAAACAGCATTAAAGAAAAAAAATCAGAAGAAACTTTGTCCCTGAAACTCTATAAATAATTCCACATAATTAAAAAATACATGACAAAATGCAAACTTAGTCTGTGTAAGCTTTTATCACCTGAAAGGTTCTGCTCTTCTGATTCCATCTACTATGTGATTTATGCTCATGTATGTTTGCAAAGGCTGTGAAAAAACAAATTGAAATTAACCTGACAATTTGTTTCTCTACGATTATGCTATCTCATGTGCCACAGCTACATCATATGAAATGCTAATATTAATGTAAAAGTGGAGATTATGCAAACAGTTTCCTTTTCCCACTTGCTTCTCCAGTTCTCACCCCAAATATGCAGAACATCTCCAGAATCAGGACCCTTCTTTGCCAGAGTTTCCTGGGTTGGTCCTTTTACTAGGGGAGGAGGAAGCTTGGGGTTGTGTGAACCAACACATTTACTGCAGACTCGGCAGACACTCTTGTGTCCCTTCTCTGCCTACTAGTTTGTTTGATTGGGCTTTGTATTAAGCTCACCTCTGCCTTAAGTTAGAGGCGGACTCTGGTGCTCCCAGGTGTATTGTGTGCTCTGAAATGATGTTGGTTTAACACAAAGGCAGAATCTGCTCTTTAAATAAAAGCACTCCAGAAAGGAAAAGACTTTTACCTTATAACCATCAGTACAGCAGCTGAAAGACAGCCAGTGTGCCATACGAAAACAACTGAAACATTGGACGTTCTAGCTGCCAGCCATCATTTTTAAAGAAATTTGCCACTAACCTGAGCAGAAAGAGAACTGAGGTCTTCTTCAGGGGCTCCACTCATCTGCTAGTCCTACAGCTCAGCAGCGTGCTCCTCCCAGCCAGCTCTGCCAGCAGTGTGTGCTGAGAAGGGAGCACCGTTCCCAGGCTCCAGCACAGAGTACAAGCAGGGACAATGGGGCTTGGAGGAAGGTGAGGGTGAGAGGGGCTCTTGGCAGTAACAAGAATCATCTTTCAATACTTCCTGCCTTCTTTGCAACATGAGAAACAGGGCTGAAGTTTCAGTGGAGATTTGTTGGTGTCTAAGTCCAGTCCTTAATAAGGAAGTGTATTAAGCATTTAATGTTCAGCATTGTCCTCACTCTTGCTTCACAAGGAGAGTAAACTGATAGCTTCAATTCTCCCTTTATTCCAATATCAGATTTCTCTGCATTTCCTGTCTTACTCATCACTTTGTATCTGTTGGTTCATATTCAGTACTCAGCATGTGCTCTGTAAAAATGGATTGCATGAGACTATGTGGATTTAAATAGGTGGAGTGACTTTTTCAACCTCTGATATGCTCTTCTTGAGCCTATCTTCAAAATCTCCGTTTTACAGATGGAGTTAATGATGACAGTGGAGTTGGTTACTGAAAAAAAATCTTGCATGAGTCAGAATGCTATTCAAAGGTATCTGTTTCTTGTGTTGGTTGTTTATTTTTAATGTTTTTTTTTTTTCCTTGTAATATTCAAGATATGGGAAGAGTATTTCAGCACAAGAACACCTAGTCTACCAAGTGCATTCATAAAAACCTTTACAGCAACTTGCTGAGCCAAAAATAGGGTGAGACAATTTCTTTGATCCAAATGATATGACTAACACACTCAATGTGATTTGTAAACAGTGAAGTTCTTGTGTATATAGAGCTTGAAAGACACAAATTGGATGCATGGGCAATAACTTGGAACTGTCATGGTCTATTTTACTTTTTTTTCCACGTAGTTCTTAAAATACGTACATTTTAGCTAAGCAAAGTATTTCCTAATTCCTGATGAACCCATCTTCAAGTTTAAGAGAAAATTACAGTGGGACTTTCAAAAGTTTTTTGGGAGTCAGAGTCACTTTAGCTTTACTTCCAGGTTCCATTGTCCTTCAGGGTGATGAATATAATGATTTGCTCTAATCAGAGAAAATGAGGCTCAGGGTCATGTGGGCAGTGATGTCCAAGAGGACTCAGAAGTGGTTCAGGGATTTGCTTTCCTATTCTCAGATCCATACTGAGATCAGAGGAGCGACTTTTCCTTTCTGAAGATATCTACTGGAATACTGGGTATCTACTCTTTTCTGAAGAGAGTAGGAAGGTCAAAGATGTCTTTGATATTGATGAATATGCTGACTAAAAAATAAACAAATTTACTGATTTTCCCTGATGCTTCTGAAGACACTTCTATGGCTCCTCAGTTTTTTATGTCTTTATTCCACTCTTGGTTTTCCAACAGTGCAATCAAACAAGCATAAGATCAGCACTTTTCATGCCAGGTATCTTGATTTGTGCATTTTGAGAGTCTTTGGACTTCTGCAGAAAAGATGAGCTTGGGAGTAGTCCTGGGAATAGGCAGAGAAGAAGCTGTGTTGGGCAGTGCTGCAATGTGCTAAGAGCCACAATGCCAGAGCATTGTGAGATGCCTATGATGTGGAGAGCTCGGAGAAGGGAGAGCCCCAGGTCATACTGTTAAGATTCTGCATAGTCTGCTTTGAATGTAAGTTTTCTGCACCACGAGTAGGCAGTGGGGTCAAGGAAGAGTACAGCACTGAGCATTATTGTCACCACTTCTTGCATGCCGTCCAGCTTAAGGAGAAACATTTCTGTGGCTCTGTATCTTTAAGGTGATGAGTCCACAGTGCTTGGAGTTGTTTCTGAATGTATGACATGCAAAGCTGTAGGGCTAGAGGACATTCACTGAACATCAGTTGCTTCTACAGTTGCTCCACATGTATAGTACAGAGGACAGAATCACAACTATTATTCCTTACTTTCACAGTTTACGAGGTCTCTGTTACATTTTTCCTCTTGATGCTCTGTCTATATATTTTTTTTACTATATCTTACATTGTTGTTCCTAACTATGCTCTGCATCTTTCCATACCCTTATGCTCTACTTCTCTTTAACGTATGCACCCTAAAAATTCCACTACCTGCTGGTCTATCTTTGGCCAAAGTTTAACTATGACTTTTAAGGTATTTTTTTTTCTTCTCAGCATTGGAAAATAGAATACCAGTAAATATCTGTCAAATAATTTGTCTGTATCTGAATGCAGTGACAGAACTCCCAGTTGAAGTTAGCTAAGATCTTTTGTTGATTTCATCTTCTGGTAATACAAATGACATACATATCTTTTCATCATCTCTTTGTGGAGAGGTTGGTTGTATACATTATATGTGAAAAGAATGAAAAAGGAGACAATGACATTTAGGAAAATTGTCACTGTGTGAGTGCAGAGAATGTTTGAATTTCTGCAGTCTTGAAATAAACCTGGAACATACATATTGGTGCATCCCAGATAAGCAATTTCTATTGTGATGTGTTCTCTCAGAGACTGTGCTATGGAAAATTGAGAATAATGGGCCGTGTCATGCCTTCAGCCCATGTGCAGATCTCACACTGATGTCAATAGGAGCTCCCTTCACAAACTGAGGCCCATATATGACCCATAGAGTCACTACTAGGTCTTTCCCATACATAACTACAAAATTAATGGAGCATTGTAATCCATTTTGAGATCTAATGAAATACACCATGATTTAAATTGCAATTAAACAGAGAGATGTCAATAGGCATCGATGAGTTTCCACACGAAGACAGAAACATTCCTGCTACAAACTTACAGCATTTGAGGGTTAATGGCTCATAGATTCTAAAAACACGTTTACTCAGAGTGTTATTGATTAAACATCTAAGGAGCCTTAAACATGTGAATTATATCTTTAGTTGTGAGACATAATTTGTAAATCCAATATTGGATCCAAAGATCTCAGAATCCCATGCGATGAAATTCAGCATTTCTTAATTGCCTACCTTTTAAAAACTGATATTATTAATTTCTCATAGAAATTAATTCTCAGAGAGGGCTTGTGAGGTTTCAAGTTCAGGTGATTCATGAATCTATTTAAGCTTTGTTGACTTGATGATGCTTCATATGTCCCTGCCTTTTAAAATTACTAATGTGATGAAGTATTCTGGTGTCATGTTTGTATGAGAAATGTCATGAAATAATTAGTGCCTACATACTTCGCAGCATAGAGACCAAACTTCACTGTATCAGTGTATAACTCTACAGCACAACTTTTGCATCCTGCAGTAATACTTATCTTCTGGTGCTCTAAAATGTTTCATTCTCTGCTTCCTACCCTCATAAAAATACACAGAGAGCTGTAGCTTATCTTTGAAATTACCAACTGACATAAAATATGAGGACTATTATTTTCAACTGTGTTTCAAGGAAGTGTTTTCCAGTGTACTTATTAGGCAGAACAGTTCTGGTCTTTGGGCTCTAACTCCCACTTCCCTATGCAGAAGCCGAGCTCCCTGCATGCCATCGCCCCATGGACCCATGTTTGCCCGGGGCTTGGCACATCAGCCTGTCCCTTCTGCCAGCACCCACCTGCTGCGAGCTGACTTTCTCACATCTCCAAGTCCTTGTTCTTATTTTTTACACTTCTGCAAAATAATAAAGAGGTCATTATAGACCATAATGTAATTATCGCTTCACTGGATACAATGAATTCTGGCCAGTGTGTTGGAGACTGAGGGCTGCAGCAAATCTGGAGTGCCCTGGGGATATGCACTTTCCCAGTAAAGGAAGAGTAGGGCTCCCTGGACTCCAGATGAATAAAATGAAGAAGCCATTCCTCACATTCTCTGCGAACTCTGGCAGAACTCACAATTTCACTTGCTTTAGAGATTTTTCTGTGCCATAATAAGACCAGACATTATATATGTTCTACTTACTTTTAAATAAAATATGTTAGGGCAACGTGGCATAAAGATAATCATGGAATGCATTTCTCCTTACAGGAGCATGACACTTATATAAAAAAAAATCCTGTCTAGACATCCAAGATAATTTATTACTAATTCTACCATACAATTTTTAGACATAGCAAGAATTTTTTAGATTAACCAAATAATTTTGTGTTGAGGTTGTTTAATGCCTGCTGGTTTTTGCTCCATGACACCAAGGCCCATTTAGCAGTAATCTTGCCAATCAGAAGGCTTGGAAGCTATTTTGTGATGTTCTCATGAAGCAGTGAGGTGGTGACACTGAATAGAAATGCTACAGGTCCTGTTTACTCCACCACAACACCTCCATTTAATACATCACCTTGGCAGTGAGATGCATGCTTAGCAATTGCATTGCTCCCCTGTGCTCGATTTTCTCTAGGCAACATATAAAAAAGCTCCCTGGAAAGTATTTAACCCAGGAGTACATCTAAAAACTATTTTCCTTATTGTTTCCTGACTTTCTGGACTCTAACCAGGACCAGCAAATTCTTAAATCCTACAAATCGTTTCAGGCATTTGTAAGTTATAAAAGAACTCTGTTCAACCTTGAGCTGATTTCTGTTCCTATCACTGGCTGCTGCGCTGTTGAGCCTTCTGTGGTCTGAAATAGATTTTTTTTTTTCCTCTTTGTCTGCTTTATCAACTCACACCTTCTCTATGAGCAAAGGTCTCCGATGACAAGAAGGGATCTCTGAGCTCACCAATGCCTGCTTTCCACACACTGCATTTGGAGGTGTAATACATAAAACTTCACCAGGTTAATGTGGAAACTGCTTTCCCAGTAAAGACAACAGGGAAAAAGAATCAGGACCTAGGGTTTATTACTGATGTTTTCTTTCTTAGCCCTTCCCCCTTTCCCCTCAGATAGACAGGTGATCTTTCATCTTACCTTTCTCCTCGATCAAGGTTCAGTCTCCTGTATGACAGAATGAATTTTTGGTCTAGTGATCTGTGAGGCTCAACTTTGGAAGATCTAATAATTTCTATTAATTCTTCCTCTCCACTGGCAAGCTGGCTAAGAACAGTTTAAATTATGTTCTTCTCTGAACTGAAACTTTCAGTTCCCAGACTCTTCTTTTTACTCTTGTGAATATAGTGCTATACTGTATGTCAATTTGGTCTTGTTTGTGGGTTCATTTTCTCCTCCATTAGAACAGCTTTTCTCCTTTTTTTTTTTTTTTCCTCCTTGTGATATTGTTCAAAGGCTTCTTGTGATGCCTTGAAAAAAGTTATTGATTGTTAGATCATTTCTCTCATTCATTCAGATGTTTTCTGGTCCCCAGATGGAAACATCACAGCTGCTGCTCTGGAATTCACTATCGACTTTTGTTTCTGGATTATCAGAGCCCCAAGCAAAAAGGCCTGAATCCAGGCACCCCTTTTCCCTCTGTTGAGGCTTAAAGCTGTTATCCTTACAGCTTAAAGGAAGTCCCAGTGCCTGTATATGACCAGAGCCTGGAACAGTAAGGTCCTATGATTGCAGTCTTTGAGCTATTTTTCTAGTGCTTTTTTTTTTTTTTTTTTTAAGTATTTGTGTAATTTTTCAGCTCTTCAGCAGGAGCACCAGATCTCAGAGAGCAGTCTGATTCTCTGCTGTTGTGATTTCTGCTCTGGTCACTTGTTTTCGTTTTGAGGGCCAAAATCAGCCTGACAAATTAGTATTTTTCAAATTCAGCCTCTGCTGACCAGCAGCTATCTGCTCAGACAAAGAGAAAAGTAGGAAAGATTGCTGTGTTTTAAATGCTTTTCACCAATCCCTCAAGGAAAGTCTCTTTTTTTTTTCTTCTGTTTTTTTTTTTTTTTTAAAGAAATTCAAAGGGTTGTTAAGATTCAAAGAAAATGCTTATTCTACAGACTGTTTCCTTTCCATTAAAGTTTATTTATACCCCCTCCTTGTCTGAGGGTATAATTATGAATGATCTAAGCTTGTAGTGAAAATCCTAAATTAAAAAATACATCTGTTGCAAGGATTCTCTCACCAGAAACCTTGAAAATGTTATCCTGTCTGTGTATCCATATATCTGTCTGTCTCTCTCTAGGTTTATGGCTACCCTTTATAGGTTCCAGAAATAAATGGGATTAGATAGCTTGCTGTATATTTTAACTGCTGTATACATTCAAAAAAGAATAAAACTATGTGGAGATCTAGACACAATTTATATTTATCTATATTCATCTTTCAGTCACATTTTCACTCGTTAAAAACTGAGGCACTTAAATTGCATTATTCTTCCCCTTTATTTAAAAGTAACGGTATAAGAAAACGTTTTTTCAGTGGTAGTGGTTGAATTTAAAAAGAAAGGAGAACAGTAATGTGAAATATATAAACTGTAACAGCATTCATTCAAAAGCTAGGTGTTTTCCTGACAACAGAGTACAACCATGTTAGCCAAACTTTTCAACATGGCTCAGGAAGCATCAGTGAAACACATTTATTTTTAATTAAGGCCAACTCTGTCCCAACATTTGCTTTAAATATGAGGACCAAAGAGCATCAGAAAAGGACAGTCTTTCTTCTGTCCTTTTCAGACAGAAGAAAATTATTTCTTCAGCCCTTTGAAGCTGCTGCCTCCTGATATGTAGCTCAAGGGAGGGCAACACCACACGGACAGCGGATTCATGGCAGTAGCTCCATGTGGCAGAAGACAGACGGATAGCACTTTCCTCAGTTGGATTTTACCTGATTAATAACCTTATTTTCAATTTTTAAAACTTTAAATTGAGAAGTGTCTGTTAAGATGCTGTAATGTTAATTAACATTGTCAGAAGGTCTTTAAGTTGCATCCATTTTTGTTCATCAGAAGGTGCACTGTGGAAATGATTCTTTTACTCTGTTATTTGCCTATATATCATTTTGTGCTTGTACTGAAAGGTTAAATGTTATAATTTATGCTAATTTTAATTTTCCCTGGTGCCATAGGCAGTACAAATCAAGCAGCAGCAGTGATTATACATCACTGACAGTATAAAACAGAACAAACATACAGTTGTGTCAATGAAAAGCCTGTGCCAGGTTCTCATAGTTAGGTTGTTATGGCCTCCTGAGATCAGCAGTCAAAACCAAGCAATAATGATGATATGAATATTTATTTTGTGCCTAGTTCTGGATCTAAGCCATTTTAATAAATACCATTTCTTTTTTTTTTTTTTCCTTTTTCTTTTTGTTGTTGTTGTCTCAAGAAGCAAATTATAAAATAAGTAGTAAATTATAAAGTCATAGAATGACTTAGGTTGGAAGGGACCTTAAAGATCATCTAGTTCCAGCCTTCCTACTGCTGGTAGGGTTGCCACCCACTGAATCAGGCGTTAGATCAGATTGGCCAGGGCCCCATCCAGCCTGGCCTTGAATAGCTCCAGAAATGGGCATCCACAACCTTAAAATGCTACCAGCTCTGTTCTGTTCCTATGGTCCCTAAGGACAGTTTCCAGGGGATCTCATGCAACAATTCCTTAAACAGTTGGAGGTTCACTCTCTTGAAGGTCAGGTTTCTGACCCTGATCTTTCTTAAGCCCATACTCCCTGAGATCACAAACTCAACAAGAGTGTGGTTGCCACAGCCAGGCTGTCTCCACTCTTAACCTCTAAAGGATCTCCTCTGCATTGGTGAGTGCCAGATCCAGTAATGCTTCACTTCTTGTTGGTCTGTCCAGTACCTGGATCAGGAATTTATCATCAATAGACTCCAGGAGTCTCCTGAATGGCTTTCAGCCTGCCATGTTGCTTTAACAGCAGGTATCCAAGTGGCTGAGAGGGCACATCAGAATGAGAGCCTGCAAGCATGATACCTCTTGTAGCTCAAGCAAGAAGGCCTTATCAACAGGCACCCCTTAATCAGATGGCCTGTAGTAGACCCCAGTCACTAGATATCCTTTATTGGTCTGGTCCCTAATTTTGATCCACAAGCTCTCAACATGTTCATGGCTGTTTCTTAGAGGCAGCTCTTCACAATCCATCCAATTCTTAACACACAGGGAAACTTCCCTACCCCTCTTGCCTTGCCTTCTAAAAATCTTGTAGCACTCAGTTGTAATAAATATCAGATCTAAATTCTGGCTTTGGCTTCCTAGATGAGGGACTCAGTTGCAGCAAGCAGAAATTCACTGAAGTGTATTCTTGTACAAAAATATGTTGGTTCCAATTTCAGGAGAAGGAAGAACTCAAGATATAGCTTGGGCTATCAAAAGGCAGACAGATTTTCACTAGCTTAGTATTGTCTGACGGCTAATTAGATCTCCTGCCACTATCACAGAGTATCTCTGGAGCTGAGGAATGATCCTCAGGTCCTCAGTCAGGGCTTTTTAACACAGGTTAAATATCCATGCCATTCAGTTACCATGGTATTCCAGTGTCTTTTCTCCTCATGGCACAGACAAGGCAAAATGTCATTCTTGCTTAGACCTCTTCAGAGCATTTCTTTGCTGATACCCTTCATTTCCAAAGCAGCCATGGGGTAGATTGCTGGCACTTATTTTCATGAATGAATGGCTTATTCCCTACTCTGAAACTATGTCATAAAATAAATAAATGAGAGGGAAAAATAAGGTCACAGAAGTAGGAAGTATGGGGTAGCAGCTGATAACTTTAACAGCATCATGGGGTAGATACTAATCCACAAGACTTAAAGGCCTTTGAGATAGAAGAAAATACTTTTTGGAGGCAAACTCAAGTGCCCTTTGTGGATGATAATGCTACAAGAAAACTCAGTCTGGGCTGGGAAATGTGCTTAAATGTCCCGAGAGCTTTTCTTCCCCAGTGTTCCTCAGCCTGAATATAAGCCACTGTAGGCACCGCTGGAAAAAGACTTTTGGAAGGGATGAGCTAAAGAAAGGGTTGCTGACTTTCTGATAGATCTTGAAGTACAGTCAAGTACATGTTATTTACTGGAGAATGAAATGAAGCACTGATACTGGGATTAGGGAATTTCTGCTGGAGTGGATGGCAAGCTGGTAACCCTATGAGACAAAAACAATTACACACTTAGATATAAGGAGGTGGAAACAAGATTTTTGCAATTAGGCAACAACAACTGAAAAGCAACTCTTCTGACTTTTTCAGAAATACTGAAGTTATTAAATTTCAGTGCATAAATGCTGTTGACCTTCTGTAGGAAGTGTAAGTGGTTTCAACACTCTAATTGTAATAGCCACTCTTGTTGATTTTCACATGTCCAGAACTTTAGCATTTGTGTAATAAATGCGAATAAGAAGACATCAGCCTTGCATGACTTTATATAATTTTGGTACAAAGACATATTTGTGAATGGACATTATGTAGTACCAAAAATCAGAATGTGAATTTTAAAATATAGTAATTTAAGAAGACAATTTTAAAAATGCATATATTTATTTTCCCATGTAGTTATAGTTTGGCATAGTATTTTTGATACATGGACTGGTTACTTTAACCCAGATGGTTACATCTCCACCCAGAAATATTGGTTACTTTAGCACAGATGTCTCTTTTCCTTCCATAAGGCATACTAGACAGAAAACAAAGTTTCACATTTAAGCAATAAATAATGACAACTACCACCCCTATTGGCTTAGATATGTCCAAATCCAAAACCACAGCTAAAAGTTACTTTAAAGTGCGATGGACCACAACTTACAGTTCTTTCATTTTGCTTTCTTTTTAAAAGATTTGACTTTGTTGACATTTTTACACTGTTTCAATTGATCTTTATTGAAAAAGAATAAGAAAAGAATAAGAATGGAGTACAATGACAATTTTATTTGACAGATGATTAATATCTTTTCTTAGATCTGACCTGAAATGTAACCACGAAGTATTTGATAAAGGAAGGACAAACTGTCTATGGTTCACAGTCAGTTGAAAGTTTAAGGGGAATGAAATGGCTGAATGGCAATCTTAAAAATGCAAGGTATAAGACCAGAAGGTCGTGTAAGCACTGTATCAGTACTCTTTTGTCCAAAGGTTATTCAAACTTATCTTCTAAGTGATCATCACTGGTGGTGGACAGTTCTCCCTAGGTACATGTGCAGAAAGTATTTTTATGAACAAGTTGCCCATTGGTGCAGATGCTGCTGACTCAGTCTGATTTCCAAAAGTCTTGAGGCTAATCTTGGAGCAAGTCTGGGTTTGAGAGCAGGACAGGGCTTTTCTGGCTTGCTTGGGGTCATTTCGGCTAGCCTACTTTCCTTTGCCATAAGGAAGCTGTTCTCCCAATTCCTGTCTAGCATGATTTTGTAATGGATTCCTTGCGCAAGAAACACCACCATCATTCCAGCTTTTTGGGTTTTCCTAAGGAGGGTGAACTGGCCCATGCGAAGCTTGGGTGCAATTGAAAACAGAACTCCTTTATGATAACAATTTTTCTCAGACTTTTTAGCCCCATCCAAATTCTGCTACTACAGGGAGAATTTAGTTGCAAGTATTTATATTATGTTTATTTAATTACTAATTTCTGTAAAAGAAAAATTAATTCTGTTACTTGTGGTGATGCAGTGTGCCAGGAATAACATTTAGCAGGTATGACTTAACACAATAGACCATTTTTAAAAGACTTTTTTCTAAAATTTAATTTTAGATGTGGGACTGTGGAGCATTTAACTTACCTTCAGGAGGGTATTTTGAATAAAAATAACAAGAAACTGCCTTACTAGGATCAGCTATGCTTGACTGATATTAACCATATAAAAAAAAATGTATGAGACATATAAACCTCACATAAGAACTACAGTTAAACCCACTCATATTTTTCTCTAAAAATGGATGTCCAAACTTTTAAAGTTCTTATGTTATTCTTCTTAAGATCCAAATATATTTTTGGAGACTGAGTTCCCACTGTTTGCAATAATGAACACCTCATGGATGGCAGGGAAAAAAAAAATCAGCTTTCCCTAAATGCTACCGCTGGCCAAAGGAAAAGTGAAAAATAATTTTATAACAAGATATCCTCTGTGCTAGGGCTGCATTTTTTTTTCCCCTGCAGATGCAGAAAGATGTGTTTCACGGAAGCCTCCAGGCCTTCACTCCGTGTTTTCTGGTAGCACACCCCAGGAGACCCAGGATGGCACAAAGCTGAGAATGTTTCTGCAAGCACTGGAGAGTCAAAGAGTCACAAGAGCCTTGTCACTGACAAGGCTCCTCTCGGTTTCACTTGGGTTCCTGCCCAAACAGTTGGTCCAAGTCCTACTGCCTGGCAAAGCCTTTTGAAACAGGGAACAGCACACAGTACAGCCACTGACAGCACAATGTACTTGTACTTTGCCTGGTTAATTGTCCCATATTGTCTTCTGTAAATATAGTGAGTATTAGAAAAAGCATTTACTAACACAGTTTAATTATCCCTTCAAGTGAATTGTCTTGCATATTAGAATCACAGAATCATCAAATCACTAGAGTTGGAAAAGACATCTATGATCATCTAGTCAAACTGCCTATCTACCACTAATAATCCTACTAAATCATGTACCTAAGTAGCACATCTCACGTTTCTTGAACACCCCCAGGGATGGCGACTCCACCACTTCCCTGGGAAGCCTTTTCCAGACTCTCACCACTCTTTTGGAGAATAATTTTTTCTTAATGTCCAGCCTGAACCTCCCATGGTGCAACTTGAGGCCATACCTTCTTGTCCTGTCACTGTTATCTGGGAGAAGAGGCCAACCCCCACCTCGCTACTACCTCCTTTCAGGCAGCTGTAGAGAGCAGTAAGGTCTCCCCTGAGTCTTCTCCAGATTGAACAATCCCTGTTCCCTCAGCCACTCTCCATAGGACTTACGCTCCAGACCCTTCACATCTCTGTTGCCCTTCTCTGGACATGCTTAATGCCTTGGTGTCTGTCTTGTAGTGGGGCCCCCAAAACTGAACACAGTATTTGAGATATGGCCTCATCAATGCTAAATACAGAGGGATGATCACCTCCCACATTGTCATGATTGTGGTTTGTTGCCATTATAGGTGCCATCTTTTGGCCTATCTCCTTTAGTCATGCTCTCTCAAAATACTCCTTTGAGAGCTCTGCAGAGAGCTTCTTTCCCTCCATTTTTGCAGGATGCTTCAGTATCTATGTGCCAGTTATTTAGAAATGGTAGTTTAATTGGCTGAGTGGTAGGATGGAGCTGCTGGCCCTAAAATTAGCATGTGTCCTTTGTGTGCATCCCAGGGTGAGTGTGACGCCCAAAGACAGACTGCTCTGATCCTTGGCAGTTGGCATGATCTTCCTCAAATGTCAGAGGTTACATTTCAAGCACCGGCTCTGCTCCTTGGGCTGCCGCCCCCTGGTGCTAGGAAGTCTGCTTGGAGCAAGGTCACAGCAGCAGCAACCACCTGCCCATTGTCCTGTGCCAGGGGCCGGCAGCCAGGCTGGCCTGTGCCAGAAGAGAGCAGGGCAGGAAGGGAGGGAGAGGGGCAGTGCCTGCCACAGCCCTTCGCCTGGACAGCCTCCACTGGCAGCCATCCTGGGAACCATGGTCAGGTGTGTGGAGCTGTGGTTCCTTCATTGGGCTCCTTGCAAGAGCCTGAGGGTGTAAGGGCTGCAGCTTTACAGTACATGTAAGCCTAGGAGCAGTAAGATAATCTGACCTGCCCTAAGTGCAGGCTTAAGTTCTTAAGTGGTTGAAGCAAAAGTAAGACAAGATTCTCCAAGCAGCTACAGATGATGGAGTTACTAGTTGTCTCTACCAGCTGTGATGTTGCACAATTAAAAAAAGAGGGTGAAGAAGCTGCAGATGAAGCTACCTTCATCCTGCCAAGAGGTGGCCATCAGCAGGACAGTGCACCCTCCTGCTCTGTGTTTAGGGGACAGTGTTATGGCCTCATACAGGAGCTGTTTCTGCAGGGTTTCCGAGAGCTTGTTGGGCAAGAGGCAAAGGAAGGAAAAGGGCTTTGTACTCTATGGCAAAGACAAATGTAGTGCAAATTTTGGAAGGATAAACTGGCTGTAACAAGTATAGATTAGCTTAGAAAAAGCTACAGATCAGACATTTGTCTTATCACTATACATCATTTTCATTGATATATAGATGCTAGGTGTTCATTATTTGATCTGAAGAGGGAATGGACATTTAGAACTACATTACTAGGTAAATAGCATACAAAGACTAGGTCCAGAAGAAATTTCCTGAGGGACCATTCTTTGGTTTTAAAATATTGCCTCTCAGACCATGAGAGAAGAAGCATGCATTACTTTCTTTAAAGAACACAGTTTCTTCAAGTAAAGATAACTTTAGTATAAGATCTGGAAAACTGTATAAGAAGTTGTATGTAAAATGCATTTTGCTCTTTGAAGCTGAAGTCTTCTAAGAGATGTAATTCTGATTTAACTTGGATGATATCTGTACATTAATTTCATGTACTCCAGGTGTTGTACTGACTTTATTTGGGGGCCTCTCAGATTATGTGAGTCATGACACTTCTATATACGTTATTGAAGCTGTTCTGATATAACTGCTGGGATAACACACACAGTTTGCTTTTTTATGACTTTGAGTATTTATTTGAAGTTCTCATTCCGTGAAGTTTTGGTGGAATTATTATGCTTGATGAATAGGTTTGTGTTTTGTTCTTTCTTCTTTTTTTTTTCCCTGATGTAAAAGGGTTTGCTTCCCCCATCTGGCCATGTATCCATGGTGTCTATTTCTGCAACTGTTGCTTCAAAAAAGCACATAGACTCATGTGGTTGAAGTAACCCTCTCAGACATTTATAGACATAGCTTCAGTCACTCTAACAGAAACCTATCCCATCCTCTTTCATATCCCATCCCCAAACTAGATTTTGCTTTCCACCCTTAAAGCCATTCTCAGTTTAGACATAATTCTTTTCCCTGCATTATTCCCTCTGGCTACTCTATCCAAGTTTTTTACCATGGTCATCTTGCTCTTGCTTTCACCACTCTGAAGCATTTCCCACAGGTTTTTGTATGTCGCCAGTGAAATCCACAAGGAACATCTGATCACCATCCCTGTCCTCAATACCTTCTTACATTTGTAGCCACATTATCTAAATGATCTTTAAAGAGAGCTTTCCAGAAGAACTATGAAAGAGTTTAAGAGGAAAGTAACAAAATAAATACGTTTGGAGTTAATCTCTCCAAAAGAAACATCTGTTTGTTCCTTTGAATGACCAAAGGCAAACTCTGACATGTGTTCAGAACATGTTACAGATTAATGCCTGAAGCTGTCAAAGTGAATTTCAACTCAGTGCTCATAATCATGGATCTTAAATTATTTATTGGTAATATACTAATGCATCACCTCTAATTTTATTAGAGAAGCAACAGAACTTTTCCAATCTTCTTTTTCTTGTTTTTTTCCTTAGGTATATGTTGTAGTAATGCGCTTTGGGCTATCCACATCTTCAGGTTCTAATAGTTGCATACTGAAGCTCCTCTCTTAAAGACTTTTCTCACAGGGGATTTATTTGTGGACTGAATCTACTGAGAGAAGTCTTCCAATTAGAAGAAAAATTAGTTAAAAAAGAAAGATGTTTAGGACTGTGCACTGGTATTTATCTGAAGTAGTATGCGATAATACTAGTCAAAATGGTGCTAGAATGCAGTAGCAGACCACTTGATTATGCCTATATCCCAGTGGGTCTGGGAACATGGATAGACTGCATCCAATTGCCTGAGGAAAAGAGGTTCTCACCAACCTCATGCTTGGGAAGAAAGAAGAGGAAAATGTGGCAGGCAGGTACTGGATCTCCAGCCAGGTCCTTGCTTTGAGCCCCCAGACATGCCATGGAGGACTGGTATCCTAGCAATGGCCTTGGGCTGCACATAAGGATAATTTCTTCTCACATTCCTGAATGCACATGAGAAGGGACTGCATTGGAATCAATAGGGATGGGAGGTGTTTGTAATATTTAAAAGAAATATTCATTTACTGCATTCCAGCTTTTGCTTCTTAGAGTATGTGTGTGACCACACACATGCAAGCTCTCACTTAGAAGAGATGTTTTTGTTTGTGGTGGGAGTGTAAACAGCATTCCACAGCTAAACTGCTGTACTCTTTACACTGCTCTTCTGTATGTTTCAGCAATTTTTCACTCATCTAGGTGGCAATGTAATTTTGACCTTCTCCGGGCACCTGCAACATTCATTTTTCATTCATTTTTTGCTTTTCATGTTCGAAGCTTTCTTGGTGACCAAACACATGTGCCTCATAGAGTTATGTATTGCCATCCAGCATCTGTCTCCTTCCCTGGCGTACCCCATTCTCTGAGCAGTACAGGCAGCTTCAACTAGAGATGTTTTAAAATAACCCAGCTTGAAGAAAGTGTTTTCCAAGAAGTTGACCCTGACTCATTTGGCCATCCAAAAAAATTAGCATACTCTTAAATGGCCTCCTTGTACCATCTGGAGGATTTAGTTGGATATTTAGGAGGTCACCATTTTAAAACCAAGGAAAGTTCTTGCCTCAGAAGTAGTACTACTATCAGCAGCTAGCAGAGAAGAAAGGTCTCTCTCTAGTTGGGAAGTTGAGTACAGTGAAAAGGAAATGCATGTATCTGAAGGAGTGAATACTTGTCTCAAGGAACCATCTCCAGTAGGATAGCCAGTAGCAAGAGAGATCCTGATCCTATTTTATATCCCGGCAACTGGGGAACTACAAGGACAAGGCAGGAAAGACAGCACAAATTGTTCCTGCCTTCCTTGGAAAGTATGTGGTGCTGCTGCCAGGCTCCTTCTGTAAGTCACTGTGAGTGATTCAACACTGTGATTTGAAAATAAGAATTTGAGTGATCACAGAGAGATTAAAATGAATTATTTTGTGCTTTTAATTTACAAATGCTCCATAATTCCTTGTCAATTATTTTATGCTATTTTATTTTTTCCCAGTAATCGCTGTCATCTTGAATTTTACACCATCCTCTTCCAAGTGAGGGAGGTGCATCACTTCATTGTAAAACAGAGTAAAAATGCCTTTACAAGACACAGGGTAATATAAAGTATTACAGCATATACTGCTTCACCGGAGAAAGGAAGCTTACCACTTTTCTCAATAAAAACAAAGAATTACCAAGGGATTTATTTTCCCTCCAATTGGGCCCCAAATGTTCTCATGCTATACTTGTAATGTGCATTACTAGCTGATTAGAAGTGACATCAATTAGTCACATTTCTGTGTTTCTGATGGAAATAAAAATGAGCTTCTGTACACAAAGATCTCAAATTCATCTCTCCATTGCCCAGGGATTTTTTCTCCTGCAATATCAGTTATCAGTTTAATATAATATTGTTGACTTAACAATGATATATTTCAGGCTGAAGGCAGAAATGCATTTTGCATTAATAAATTGTTTTGAGATGGGCTTAAAGAATATTTCATTATATAACAGAGGCGGCTATAAAACCTATTTGGTGGTCTTTCAATCACTGCTACCTGTGGCCTATTTATGTGGCTGGCATTCATCAGAGTGGCAGGAAATATTAAACAAGTGCTAGACAGTTATTAGTTCTCCTCAAGAAGAAGTCCTCATACCTCCTATTCCTATGCCATGGGAAAAATTCTCCTGGTATTTTCTTTCTTGCAACTGTTCTGCTGTTCATAATTTGATGGAAAATTGATTAATCACACATTTAACTCAATGCAAGATTTTCTGCACTGTAATAAATTATGGCCATTAATCAATAAGTACAAAGTAATTCCAGGAGTCTGGAGACATGCTGGTTTCTAATAGAAAAACTTGTGCTTAGGCCTTCTTGCCAGTGACCACTTCATCCGAGGTATTTTGCACCTGCCTCAATCCAATTAGATAACATAATTAATGAGTCTCAATGCAGTTGATAATTTGTTACACAAAGGAAAGAATGTTTTGGCACATCTATTATGTCGTGATGTAAAAATCTTTGCAAGGGGAGGAATACCGGACAGGAACCTACACCCTCAGCTATGGATGAGGAAATGTCTGTTTATTCTCTGCCCATGGTAGGGGGGCTGGAATTAGATGGTCTTTAAAGTCTCCTCCAACCTAGGCCATTCTATTATTCTATTCCAGGGCACCAAGTATGCAAATTCCACTGGACTTTAAAATTCTCATGTTTCCTTCTCCTGTGTTTAAAGGGAAACTAACTGTGTGCAGGAATCTTCCATGCCATCTTGTTTCTTTTATGACAAATTAAATGGTATGATTATAGCAAGCATTCAGGAAGCACTTTTTCCCAGGCAATCTAATCAATGTTTCCTTGGTTGAGTATCAGTTACAGTTTTACATATCGCAACCCATTTGCACCTGTTATATGCAGCTAACATATAGACACACTCAATAGATTTTAGTGAGAGAAAGAGTGTGAAGATAAAAAGAGCCAGTCTGCTGCTAATTCTGTCACTAGGAGACGCCATGAGCAGATTTTATTTAGAGACTTTGAAAAACAATTAGCTGAGGATTATAGGACTAAAAGGCCTTCACTAGCTGTACCTGGAAAATACTTTGCCCATTTAATGCCTTCTAAGCTGTCATTGTGCTTGAACTTCAGTCCCAGTGATTAATGAAAAGCTGCAGGGCACAGCTAGAAGCTAAAGTCTCAATTATGAAAAAGCAGTAACTAGTTTAATGTGCTGATGCTTTTATACTTAAACTGACAGCTGTGAAAAATGGCAATATTTCCAATCATGCTTTAATAATTTATCATTAATTTATTGGCATGTCCAACACACTTTACTCCCACTGTTTTTTTCCTCCTTGTGGACTCGTGGCATTTCAGCACTGAAGAGCAAAATCTGTAGCAAATCTCTAAGGGTGAGCCTCCTTATGGTGTCAGAGTGATTACTGTTTGCAAGCATTCAATATTATAAAGTTGTGCATGCTTTATTGATGCAGATACAGTATGAACATTTCTGTGGGCTGCGATATGTGATCACATATCATTACTGCTACTAAATCACTCCAACTCCATTTACCTTGTTGGAATTACACCAAGTGAGAACATGGATGGCTTTGTGGAACTGGGGCAGCCAGCCGTGTGCAGGCAGTGTTCGTTCATCAGACCAGCAAGCTTCTTGGAAGGAGAGCAGAAACTGTCTAAGTGCTCTAAATCAAACTCTGCATTTGGAAAGTGCCCCTTTTGAAGAATGTAGGCAGTCTCACCTGCTACAAAGTCTGTGGAAATGTTGTTATATTTAATACCGAACAATTGAACCGATGCAGCTAAGTTAATTTAGAACAGCTGAAGATCTACAGCACGCTTAGTTTTTCAGATATTTTGAATTTCTCCTTTTCTTTCTTGGTTCTCCCTGCTTGCTTAGTTGCTCTTGATTTGGTGTATAACAATGGGAAAGGAACAAAGTCAAATAGCAAAACCTTGCTTCAGTACAATTTCCATGCTGAATTTAGTTTGTCATGGTTTGTGGCTGTTCCCAGGTCTGCTATGGATGAGACAAATATTCACAAAGATGAACAATTATGAATTTTAGAGACCATGACAGCTTATTCTTTTGATAGCAGAAGCTAACCCTGTTTTATTTCCCATCTGATACTCCTGTCATTTTCAAAAGCTTAATCATCCAAGCAGGAGTGACTGTCTTATTTGTGCTTTTGCATACATTTCTCTTTGTGTAATGACTGACACTGCTAAGGTCTGGGCGATGCTAAGTTGCTGGTGTTTTTTATTGGACCTGATGACTTCTGAGCTTTTTTGCAAAGCCCACATAGGTCTGAGTGATAGCTGAGCTCTTCTCAACTGTGCTCATGGTTGCCAGTTCCTGGATTTAAAAGCAGTCCAGCCAGCCAGCCAGGGGAAAGTTATTCTGAACTGTTTGGTGCAAACTGTTACAAAACTGCTATCTGGCTGTCATTCACGAACAGACTGAATAGGAGAAACATGGCTATGAGAGAATATTAAAACCAATTGATGTGACATCTGTAATGGTCTAACAAGTATAATGTATTATATTGCTGGACAAGAAATTGTTCACCGAAAGCTGCAGTGTGTCCAATTTGAATTGATGTAATGGAAAGGACCTGTCAAGCAGTTTGTTCCACAGTTTGAGGATTTGCTCTTTCCTTCCCCCCCAAAAAAAAATCTGCCTTTGCTTGTATTTACATTTGAACATTTCTGTTTGAAGTTGTGACCATACTTTTCCACAGGGACAAAGTTTATACTAATTAGTTAACAGTTCAGTTATTAACAAAGGGAGTTCTGAATGAAAAGGCACTGAGTTCCCAGATCTGCCCTAACTGTATGTTTGAGAACCAAGTGTGACACTTCATTAGGAATCCTGGAAATGGGCTGGGGAAGGTGAATCATTACTAATGCATCTACTACTGTTTCTTAAAGGAACTGAATATTTGTTTTGTGAATTACTACTTGGAAAAGACGGCTTGTTCTAATGCACACTATCTATCACACTGTAGACCTAGTGCTGTCTTTTAGCACCATCTGAAGAAATACAACAGAACATACACACATGGCTCAGATGCAAAAGGTGCTTTGTACTGTCTTTTAACACCATTGTGAAGAAATACAACAGAACATACACAAGATGCAAAAGGTGCTTTGTGCAGGTTCATGTCTGGTTATTGCTGGATGTGCAGCCAGGCACCAGTAATCACTCTACTATCAATCTGCTACCCTCTATTTTTCAGGCTCCTAGTTTAAAGCTTGATTACAGCAATTTGGAGAATGTATGCAAACCAATTCCAGCTACTAATTGAAGAAACTCTGCTAATTAGAAAAGGCTACAGAATAAACAACAATTGGCAACAAGTAGAGGGTCACGTTCTGTACTGAACACTCTGTAATGTGACTTCTAACTTGAGCAAAATTAGCATTAAACTTTTTGAGTTGGAGACAAATTTTCAAAATTTACATTGTTCATGTAGACTTTATTGCAAACATAAGGATATTCAGTGTTTTTTCTTAAAACCTCAATGTGTGAAGCTATGTGCGTATAAAATAATCTTACCTTTTTTTTTTTAAAAAAAAATAAAAGTAAATTTAACTACTTGATTGAAGAGAAAGGCTTCAAAGTATGTATCTCAAGGTCCAACTTGAGAAGGTAAATAAAAAAATCTTTGCTTTAATATTTTTTTTCTTAAAAGTCTCAATATCTATTGGAGTTGACAGTTCAAAACAGCAACATTGCTGTCTGATATGAAAATATTCACTAATATAGCTTAAGTTTTTCTTATCAGTGCAACTAAGTGCTAAGAATACAAGATCCAGCTTTTAGATAAATTTCCTTTATAGCACTCCCTGGCTGACATTTGATCCCAAAAGTTTGATTCAGTTCTTTGCTGAGACAATCAGTGAAAAATCAGTTTCTCAAGGCATTTCATTAAGGAATCATGACAGATGCAGTCAGTGCTGTCTTAGTTTATAAGCAGAGATCTGCGTAACTGGGTAGATGCTGATTAGGTAGCCATCATTGGATGCTACAGATCTTCTCACTGAGGGCAAAATGGGTAGCTGGCTGCTGGAGAACCAGATTACAGAATTGTCTGTGGGATGGATGGCCATAATGTAACTGCATCTCCCAGTAGTTCCAGAGTAAGGTCTAAATGAAACAGTACCATTTCTGTTGGAATAATTCACGTGTGTTGGCTTTGCTGGTCTGTCTGCATACTCACAAGAATGCTTGTGTGCATTTTAGTGGGAACATATTTAGTTTGTACACAAAATGTGAGAGCATTAGTCTTCAAATAGTAAAATAATAATAAAAAAAAACCACATTAATTTCATGTTTGTCATTTTAAATACTCTTTCTTAATAAGCTTAAACCTCTTACACTTATACCTGTGCTTTATCCTTTCCCAAGAGGCCCCATGCTTCCTAAAAATAGTTCTTCTCCAGTATAAGAGAGTATCTCCTCCTCTTCTGCGGAATTGGATAAGAATATTGTCCATTCTGCAACAGAGGGATTTGTCTCGTTTTCCCACTGCCACAGTGAGGTATTTTTAGCAGCTATTAATGCTAGTTTAATCCAAATATTATTTACAGTAGAAGCACCAGATCTCTTAGTAATGTCATTTTATATATGTAAGTCCAAAAAATGCTGAAAATCCAGTCCTATTGCCAGTTTGATAAGGTCAGGTATTTTCTGTCCAAATGCTGTCTATTCTTTTCCATTGAGATTTGTGGCTCTGTAATTCAGTACCAGATGACGTCTCAGGTGCAGTCTAGCTACAAAAGGAAATGTATTTAATTGGTGTGATCCTTCACAAAATACATGTGACAAAAATAAGAAAAAATTAACTCTCATTCAAGGCTTCTCAGCACCTTCACTGGCAGAAACTGCTTCAGGGCCTACTTTAACCATGACCTTTGTCTACCACAGCCAGCAGGAAGTGTTTCTGTGGGCACTGCAGTCTGACTGCAATATTCTGATGAAGAAGCATTCACGTGTTGGCTTGATGGACTTTCAAGATTAGCCTAAGCTGTATTATGTCGTGACAAAGCACCAGAATGTGCGTGACTTCTGAAGAAGTCTATGTAACTTACAACACAGACAATACACTCTGCAGCTTGCGTCAGAAAGTGCCAGATTTCCTAGTGACCTACATCCACTGAAAGTCAAACCACTCATTTTTTCACATTGCTGTTCTGCAGTGGGGCTGGAGGTACCTGCAGCTCAATGGGACTGCTTTGGACTAAAATTCCAGAGAACTAACAGTGTGGGGGATCTGTATTCCTATTAATTTTAATAGATCAAGCTCAATCACATCAAATGTAAGAAATCCAGAACCAACAAATTGTATGTCTCTTTGGTAGGAGTGGGTAGCTGGGGCTGCAGATGGGAGTCAAGCAACATGCCGAAAAGCTCTGACACAATACAGGTGTGCTGCAATTTAACTTCATGTGACAGGCAGCTTGGTTTTGAACACCACTTACAGTGTGGAAAGTCAAAATGCCACTTATTAGGAATCATTCCATATTTTTTCCTTGTTCACTACACTGTTAGCCCCAGTCCTACCTCTAGAGCTCAGGTAAAAGATGTGCTTTCCTGCCCACCTGGAAAACATGTAGCCTTTGCGGACGTTTAATTTAGCATTCTTATTTTGGAGTGTTGTGAGAAGCCTGAGCCTGCTCCTCCATCTAGCTGCCAGTGTGGCTCTCCCAACTCTTCTCCTTTAGTTAAGGCACTACCTGAATTTTGCTGTGGTGTAACCATACTGTAGCCTTACTCCCCACAGATTCTTAGTGGGACAACTGTGAGACTACTTTCTCCCAAGCCTAGTCAAAACATCTTAGATATTATTTCATGGTAGGGAGCAGAGGGAGCAGCTCATTTATTCATCATCTTTTCCTTCCCCTTGCCCTTTCCCCAAGAGTGAATCCAGCCTAGAGTAGTTCTCTTAAAATAGCAGTTTATATAAAAAATTTGTTCAGAGAACCTTTTATTTTCTTTTGTGCAAGCTGAAGTCATGTTTGGCCATGCTGTGACCCTGAAGCCCATCCTTAATGAATAGAAGTGATTGTGTCCATGGTCCACGTTACATGCTGACTTTTCAAGGAAAGGACTTGCATGGCTTATATCACAGGAAACATTTGCTACATTACAGAAAACGGGATTTTTTTTTTTTTTTTAGAGAACAGCATCAAAGCTGTACAATAAATCAGGAGAGTCACTTGCAGACCTTGCAATGGGGGGTGTGAGGGGTGTACTCTTAATTGAAACAGCAGTGGTGAAAAGTGAGAAAATGCCTTCAATGTGGACTACCTAAATACTCAGAAGTCAAGGGATAATATGTGCTCCAAGTGATGTATTGAAGGCACACTCCCTGTGCCATGGTAGTGTGATGAGAAAGATCAATTTGAAATGTCTAGGGCAGGAGCAGATCATTTGATAGACCCTCTTTAGGTATATAACAACTTGAAAAGTTATCTCCAAGTTTTGATAACTACTTTACCTTCTGAGACTGCCAACCCATTTCTTAACAGTTCTTTGTAGTGTGGAAAAGTCTCCCATTTCTATTCTCTGCCCTACATACTTGGGTCAGAAAGCGAACATCCTATTTTTGCAGCTTTGAAGCCAAATGGCTATAAGCAGCTGATTTCTTCACAGAATACTTCTCAGACATTCTTTTATTTTTTTTTTTTTTCCTAAGAGAAGCCCTCACCATTTCCCCAGTCTTTACCTTAAAAGAAATAGGGCAACACAACTAAAAAGATTCACAGTTTTACCTGCTGAAGGGCATAGTAGTCAGAGGAATTCAGCCCTGCTAGAAGCTGCTGACATTGTTTAAATGGTGGTCCAATTAGTTAAAAATGTTTTTTTTTTTTTTTTAAATTGTTTTACTAGCAGAATAATTGAATTTAAAAAAATAATTAAAAAAAACACATCTGAACTTTCCACTGTGTGGACACATTTTCTGCTTGAGAGTTACATTTCCTGTTTGATAGTTGAGTAAGTTTTTGTTTTGAACAGTCTTGCTTCAATAACTTAGGGAAAGCACATTTGATTCTGTCTTATTATCACCTCAGGCTCAATTTTGGCTTAGGTGGAGTCTTGAAGTATTAAAGGGACTAACTCCTGTCTGGGACAAAGGCAGCCAACCCTGGATGTACATCATGTTCTTATGGAACATTATTAGCACAGATTCTATTTCTTGGCTAAAATAAGTTACTCATTCAGCTTCAAGGTACTTTGTTTTAAACACAAAACAGAAGATTTCTTCCAAATAACTACTTTGGAGAAAGAATTGTGGGAAGCAAGCACAACATATGACAATAACATTGCTTTGCTATGCTCTGTAAAACAAGTCGTCCAGATTTATACATTGAAGTCTCTGTGAGTAGTTAATCTGCTGCTGGCCACCTGCAGAGGAGGAATGGAAGAGCTTCCTTTTGATCTCTTTTGTGAAATGACCTTTAAGGGTGAAAAAAATATAAAAGAAAATAAATGTGAATGAACCTTAAAAGGTTTGGTACAAATATTCTGTTGGGAACTGTTTGGTCCTTTAAAAAGACGTCCATATAGGACATTAAATGTATGAAAGCGAGTAACATCTGTGCTTTAGGTCAAGAAGGCTCATCACCCATTAATGTAACTCAGCTAACTTCTTACAGGTCATTGAGACATAGTGCTAGTCTGGTAGACTACTTTGTGAGAACTTCATGTCAGCAAAGAAGGGCAGCTTGAATATGGAAACAAAGGGTTATGGGGAGAATAGCAATTCAAACTCAGCTGTGCAATTCCTCTCCTCGTGGCACGGGTTCACTTGTGGTGCTCACTACGTGGTATATGCATCTCTATGTCTGACTTTTTGCTTTTGTCCTATACATGGCTGTTGGCTTGGGTGCTTCTCAGTAATACGGGTTTCGCTATGATTTATACCCATTCCAGTGGAAGAGACCAAAGCAAAGCTTGTTCATTGTTGCCTGAATTGATAGACATCTAAAGATTCTCCCGTACATGGAAATAAAATTGAGCATTTATGCCTTTTTTTTTTTTTTTTTTGTGGATGTCTGTGTAAAATGAGTCTAAATATCTGAAAATAATTTTAATGACCGCTGAGTGGGCAGAGATAATTCTACCTATTATACTACCTCCATTTTCCTATGATGCAGAACTTCTCAAACTGTCTGTAAAAGCTCAGATTCTCCTCTTACCCTCGTGCATATCCAGACACCAGGAAGACGTATGTCTTAATGGATAATGGCTCCATTGTGTGAATACTGTCAGTATCATATCAATGTGACACAAATACAGCAAATTAGCTGTTACTTGCTTCAGAACTGCTTCAGCTCTTTGTGTGGAATGGAAAAGGTGCAAGGGAAAACTCTATGAAGCAGCATGAGGCTTTTCCATTTTTAAATAGTATTCTTGTGGGAAACTGCATCAAGTTTTAGTGTTAATTCAATGCCACTTTTTTCCAAAGTAATGCAAGAATTAATGTTCATATTCTACCTGGGCACTTGGAAATTGGAAGGTTGGCAAAATCTTCCTTAAGGAATGCTAATGACAATCTCTTCCAAACATATTCAAAAGAAACATTCCTTGTGAATGTCGTGCTAAATATTCAGAGTTAAGAGAATTATCTGTAAATTGTTTTGCTTTTGGGGACTCAAATTAATTGAATTTGTTCTTAAGGTGTCTTCACAGATTTAAAATCAGTGGGCACAGATCAGAAAATTTTAACTGACTTCCTTTTCACTACCAGACATTTGCAGTATGGTGTGGGCATTGCTAAGGATAATGCTTCTGTTGTCACTCAAGAAGTACTGCAAAAGAAAAATGATATTCTGAGAAGAAGCAGGAAAAACAAACATTTTAAATTTTATTTTTGACAAGTTGCTTTTCCCAGTGCTAGGTCATTTGTTTATGTTCACATCAGAGCATATGAATAGTCAGAAGATACCCAATAGCTTTTAAAACTAAAGGTGCTTTGCAGTCTGAGCACACCCTGGGGTGTGGAAGTAACAAGTGCTATGAAAAAAGTCCTTTTTTTGGAAATTACATCCCCCCCCCCCCCCCCCCCCCCCCCATAAAGTGCAGTTCCTGGAAACAAGGCATGTGTCAATATATGGCTGTGTGTAATCCAGAATGACACAAGGCTGGAAATTAAATGTAAGCAATATTTTTCCACAAAATATCAAATAACAAATATATGTGCTGGGCTTTTTTGCAAACTCTTGAATGTTCATTTCACAAGCTTGGGTTGGTTCTCTCCCTGCCCCCCTTTCCTGGGAACATCTTTAAACAATGGTTTTCAACAAGTCACTTTTTTCAGTTTTTCAGCTGTAAGGTATCAAATTGCACCAGTCTGATTGCATGTGTGTTTTGCTATAAGAAGTCAACACTGAATGCATGAACAAATTACAAGGCTGCATGTTTAGAAAATAAAGGATAGAAATAAAACCTCACAATGAAAAATTCTCTGATGGTAATCAGGAGGCTTATATTAATGTCTCTAAAATACTAAATGCACTTCTGTTTTCAGAGAAACTGGTGTGATGATGTCATTTATGTGAATTTTGCCAGAGGAGAACTTTGAACAAATATGTTGTAGATTAGTCCAGTGACTTTTTCAGTATGTAAGATTATCCACATAAGTGTTTTTGGGAAAGGGCTGAACTTCACTGAGCCTTACTCCCCTTCCATCACAGCAGAGATGTTACACAAACAGTACGCTAACATGAGGCCGTCGTCTTAATCTTGTCATAGTTTAACTCTTCAGTCCAACTCAGAGCAGTGATTACAGTGACATTCGGGGCATGCTGATTAAAATGAGTTCAAGCACCTATCTGATACATGCTAGAGGTCTGTATTTCTGTCATGTTTTCACTTCAGGCTCATAGGAATGGTATGACACAATGAAGATGTCTGGTTAAGAAAAAGTACCTTACCTCAAAAATGATAGTAACCAAAATGTGGGTATTCATGTTGGACCAAAAATATCTGTCCTTCTTTCCTGTAATGGATGCACAAAACTCCTGGATATCCTTTATTTCCCCACCAGCTTCACCACAGAATAGCCTTAGACTCTTCCTGTAAATGCATGCAGTGCTGACAGTGCCAATCCCCAGAGAAAAAGCAAGGGCCACAAGTTTTTCTCCCACTTTATCATCACTGCTACTGATTCCTCAGACAGTATGTAAGTCCCAAGGCTTGTGGTATGGCTCCTTGCAGCAGGAGAGCGCGATGTTCCGGAGGGGCACTGGGCTGTGTTGGAGGGCACTGTGAATGTTACTGCCTGAAGGGACGAAAAATATTTGTCTGGGACCATTGGTTTGGTCACATCTTTTGGTAACTATAATAGCATACCGTTTAATTGTCAAATATATTTTAATTACCATAATTACACCTGTATGAAGGACCTGTACTTGCAGATTATTCCCTATGGTGTCACCCAGCACCTGCTGGCCCAGTACACTCCTTATTCTGCCTGGCCTTGTCTTACCTGACAACAGTGCTGATGTCTCAGGAGCTTCCTGTTAGATAAACAAAGAAAACAGGATGACTTTAAAAACAAGAAAATGAACTGTCGGGAAAACCAGCTCTTGCACTTTGCAAAATGTAGTAGTGAATTTAAATACGGTTCTTAAGTACTGCAAGGCAAGGGTTGATTTGTTGTTTGATGATTGCACAGCTTCTAACCCCAGGGCTTTCTGAGCCATGGGAAGAGATGGCCACACTTCAAATGAGAATAAAAATGATAATGATAATCGGGACAATAATAAATTACCAGTATTCTGTGCAGAGACTATTTATTGGAAGTTTGAGACTTGTCTTATTTCACAGCTGAAACAAAGCAAAGGTTAATTTATAGCTCATTGATATTTTTCCTGCTCCCGCCCATGCTCAACCAATTGTACTGCTTCACTGAGACTCGAGGGAAATTTTGCCCCTACTTTAATGGAGACGGGATTGTTGACCTAGAACCCGTTCCTGCCTGGTATTAGTCTGTATTCATTTGAAATCAGTAGTATGGGTGCTGGTGTAAAGCTGCAGTAATACTGTAGTGAAACAGGTCCTTAATCCCCTGCATCCGTGCAAATTGTATAGGCCTCGGTGCACTGAGCATTCAGACTTTGTATTTATGCTCACAGAGGGGAAAATACGCCCGTAGTTCATTCGCATAATAAATGTGATGGGAAAATAATTCTATGGGGACAAACACTGTTTAGTTTGTCATGAGACATACTTGACAATTACTGCTTTGTCCCTTTTGTGCTATTGCAACGCAGTTCTAAGATTGTGCCATAAATCTGAAAGACTGTTTTGCAAAGTTTGTATCTGTGTTTGCTACCTTTAATATTAATAGGAGAATATCTTTAAAGTGAGTAAATTGAGAAAGTGACTGAAACTATAGTTTATAAAAGAAGATTAGTGGGTTTAATATGCACTGGAGAGTAAAAGAAAAATCTTATTACTGTATGGAGAAATTACCTCATAAAGAAGCTAATACAGCAGGCTAGGGAGTAATTTTTAACAAGGTTTTTATGATGCACAAGTGTAGGCAAGTTAATGAACTTATCTTTCTAGTTATTTTCAGATTGTAACAATGCATTTCTTTTCAGTTCCTGTGCTTTAAAAAGTAAAACACATTTAATCACTTACAATAAAACTAACTCATTAGTTTGATAAATCAAGTAAAATCCTATACTGCTCCTGTTGCGGCAGCGCTGCTTAGAAACTAGATCAGGTGAAAACATTAAGTATAGAACAGAGCAACTACCAGGTTTATTCATTATTGGAATTAAAAGGTGTCACGTTGACAGGGAATGTTCATTTTTGGAAAGACCTGCTCTGGTCTCAGTAACAGGACTTAGGAAATGAAAACTAAAATAGGGACTCCGGCCAAGATTTTGTTTTAACAATTCCACTCTTTGCAAAATAGCCATGTGGTCTTTGACATTCATAAAACAGACATCTGAAGAATGTCACATCCAACAGCAAAGAAACCACGGGGGGGAGTTGGTAAATACAGAATGTCCATCTGTCAGCACCCCAGCATGGCATGCGTAGGTATTGTTTAGGAGGAGCATGTCCACATTTTTCTGCCCAAATGCAAAAGACAAACTGCTGAGTAAAACAGTTCAATCTTTATATTGATTAAAGAGATGTGTTTTCCTACCATACGACGACTGTACTTGAAATTAATTCAGCAACACTTCGAAAGCAAGACTGAAGGTTATCAGAGACTCACTGCAGGTTTTAACACAGATGTCCTAGAATAGAAATAATCTGGACATACCACAATAATCTGACACTACAGTGAGGCATTTCATCGAGAGTTTATCAGAACCTCATCTAGACCACAGTCATGTAAGCCACAGTCTTGCTGAATGTTAGCACTGTTCACAGCTTCCTTCATGTCGTAGTATTAGACAACCTTCCCAGCAGCACACCAAAGAGAGGAAAAGAAGTTATTAAGTGAATGACTAATTGACATAAGTGGACAGAATGGCTGGGTTTCTCCTTTGCTGATGGGCACCTTTTCCTTCGTGGATGTGGAAGAATTGCCTGCAAAGAACAGCAGCAGGAAGCTTTCTGTTGTTGCAGTGCTCTGGGTAGGGCAGTGGTGAGCAAGTTGTTTACTGCTCAGGGTGCTCAAGTGTCTCCACACCCTTGTTAAAGGTCGCAGACTTCACTGCACTGAATCAATTAATCTAAGAAAGCTTATGGCTGGTGGGAAGCTAGAGCTGTAATTACTACAGTGTATTTTCCTTGGGGTGGAGAAGTATCAGTTTCCCTGTCACTTTATGGTTTACATGCTTCCAGTAAGCTAGTGAATATAGCTAAATTGACTGCTTCTTAAAATCAAGGCCTCACTGGTGTCTTTTCTGCTTTCTTTTTTTTTAAGTTAAGATAAAAACAACAACCAAAACAGTTAATAACCTCAGATATTTCTACTGAGATAAGGCACATTAATATCCCATAAATAGCACAGATCTGAATTAACCAGAAGTATATAGAGAGGTCTGTCTATCAATGTGTCTAAAACTTTTGAAAGCCCTTTGAAAGAATGACTGTCACTGATATTCCTGCTTTGTAAAGTCTTTTTTAGTGACCAGGACAACACAGTCTTTACTGAGACCTCCTTTGAATCTTAACTGTCTACAGGTGATTTTGGCTTTGAGGGAAAAAGGGCTCTCTCTTCCTTTACTTTTTCCTCAAGACAATTTTCTGCCTCTGAGAAAATACTGTGAACTGGTAAAAATGTAATATCTAAAAATATTTAGAGCATCAGGACTACTATTTCCATCTTTCTCATTCTGAGGTAAACCTTGCTCCATCCCTATCCACACTTATCTACGCATTTTGATGCTATATGTTTAATCTTCAGAGCTGATGATGGATGTCTAGTATGGATGACTTTGAGCTTAAGTTCAGATCAAAACTGTTTCTGAGCTCCACCAAATTCAGGCTCCCCATTCAGGAATGGCCAAGTCATTCCTGTCAGTGATTGTCACTCTGGTGCTGGAGCTGACTTCTCCACGTAGCCAACACCAGAATTGCTGGATACTCCTGAAGAGTAGGCTCATATAAAAGCGATGTGACTCAGTCTAATCACTGCCTTCTCAAGGAACAACTTTTTGAGTTAGAATTGACTGGAAACCGAAATAAGCAGTAAAGGAGGTAAAGGAGAATGGGAAGAGAGTTGCGTTGGTTTCACTGAGTCTTTGACTGTTATCTGCTTGTAACATCCCACATTTATCTCCCTCTTAGTGACTTGGAAATGATCTTTCAGTTAAAATTATACACAAGGATGAGAACCCATCAGAACCTTTGTTTCTCTGTGACACATTTTTGCCCCATGTTTCAGCTTGACAGAGGCTGAACTCTGCAATGTTTTCTGCTGTGTTAAAAAAGGAAATATTTATTTTTCCACAAGTAATAACAAAAAACAAAAACAAAACAAAACAAAAAACTGTGGATGCAGAAGATTTGGAGGCTGCTGATAAGCTAAAATGAATTTACAACTACACGGCCAAGATCTCAGCTGCCTTCTATGTGAATCCTTGTTCTTTGGGTTTAATGGCAAAAATAAATTGGTATTTTGCAGTATATGCAAAATTTCATTTTTCCATTTTCAAGAGGAAATGTATTATTTGTTATATTTATTTTATTTATTATTATATGTATTTATTCTGCTCCCTATAAAACAACATTCTTTTTACCATAAAACCCGTTTCTGTGCAGAGAGGAGGTAGCAGATTCTGATCATCTGTGATTAGCGAAACTCTCTCTGTCAGATGATAAATGTCATACTTGTTTGTACCACTGCAACTTTACTGAAGAATTTCAGCTGTTTCTCTATATGTCTCAAAGGAAAACAATAAAAAAAGGCAACTCTGGTGTGTCTGGAAAGAAAAAATGCATGAAGAGAATGGGCCAACTTCTGATCTCAGTAACCTTATGTAAATCTAAACTAATTACAGTGCAGACAAACAAGTTCCTCTGGATTTATGTCACTCCTTCCTCTTTAAATCAGAACAGCATTTGGGGAAGACGCAATCATTTTAGCACAGTATTTGTTGCACCCCCCAACACAAATATTTTAGTAGACCACAACTTTGCTGTACCATTTTTTTTCTGCACTAGCTATTGAAGCAATAGCTCCTCCTTTATACTGTACAAAGGAATTAGTCCAGGCGCAATTTTGAGAGAAACTTTAACAACTCAGTTTCAAGAGCAGCTATTCATCTTCAGTTGCCACAAAGAAAAGCTGCATAACAAACTCAGGTAGAAATGGTGCTTGAGGTACTATAAGAGCATGTTTTTTCCTTAAAATTTAATGGACTGAACTTGGACACAAAGAGTAGAAGACAGCCTCCTTTGGATTATCTCAGTATCTCTGCTTCAGGAAACAAGAATGCACAAGTAGCTTCACAACTGAAATAACATCTACATAAACAAGTAAAGCATAAAAGCTTTGCCTTGCTTTTTGGAATTTGCAAAAGAAGTAAAAAAAAAAAGAAAAGTAACTTTGATTTCAATTTAATAGATTCTTGTTGATGTTGATGAAGCACTAACTGTCCAGGTACTAATAAGCCTCATGATAAAATTTTTCCACCAAAGTTTGCTCGTGTACTGATAAGTGACTACATCTGCTGGGCTTGCTTCATTTTTGCACATGTTTTGCACAAATAACTCAGCTTCACTGACTGAAACCTTCTCAGGAAATGAAATTCAAAGGGCTGTGTTAAAAGCTGTCATCAAAAATGTCAGGTCTCAATTTGCAGCATGGGTGTGTTGACTTGCCTGTGATCCCAGTGCACACTGGTATAGGAGGGAGAAGCTGTCTGTGGCATAGATGCATGGTATATAGGTTTGCTTGGTGCAAGGAGAGAGCAATGCCAGGTAGCTTTGTTAACCACTCATCTCTACAGATAGCTTGAAATACTAATGACCAAGCCATAACAAAGAAAATCATGAAATGCTATTATTTATTTGATTGTGTATCCCATCTAAACTTGCAGTCACTCCTAGCTATGTGATCCAAGCTTGCTGGTGTTTGAGGGGGGGTTCTAACAGGACCCTTCCAGGAACAGTTGGAGACACCACTCATATTTGACAGTTAGCCATCTGTCATCCTAACTGATCACTTTAGGATAGTGATATAGTTGTGATCAATTTAGCAATATTTCTGGTAGGAGAACCTGCTCGAGGGCTTACCTTATGAGCAAATGAGAGAGCCAGTAACACATCTTGGGAAAATGCCAGGAAAACTGTGTTTTGTATTACAGAACGTACTACTGGAATGCATTGTGTAGCAGGAAGAGCTGAGCTCACAGTGTCAGATGGCAAGCTCTAGATCTAATGTTATCTAATGACTGCCAGTGGAAGGAATTTGTTGTGCCAACACAGTGCCCAGGATAAGGCTGTCAGAAACCAAATGGGAAACAAAGATAAAAACTTTCAGCATTGAGTGTTATATAAGAATGAACACAAGCCAGGGAATAAAAATATTTACTCAGGAAAGGAGCACAGAGCAAACTTGAACTCAACTATTGTTAAAATGTTAGAGAACTTTCAGCAGAGAGTAAATCTAGCATGAGAATAGGAGAAAGAAAAATGTGACTTGTAGAAAGTTTGAAGCAAAATGATATCAGGTTTTCACAGCTCTCAAATCCCACTTCATGCACAGCAAACAGTAGCTTGCTTGCATACAGGAGACCTGCAGAGGACAGGTGGCTGTGAAAAAATAAAATCCTTTCATGGAAACTGTGCTTCTATAGCAGTGCAACATAAGGCAAAAAAACCATATTGTTCTGAGCAGTTGTAGGCATCTTGTGGCCCAACACACCCTCTCCCCAGTATCTGGAGCCCTGCTAGGGCGGCGATGCTTCAGCTGGCAGGTCCTGACAGATGCTGCGGGGGGATGGGGGAGTTGCTTTAGGGAAATACGATTCTTTATCTTGTTCTCAAGCTTTTCCTGATAAAACCAGTTTAGATTCAAAGGACAGCTGAGTGCTCTTGCCCCTGCCAGTAGGACCATGGCCAGGGCTCATCTCACTGCAGGGTGACCATCTGCTGCCACTTAACAGCACAGGAAACCACCACCGAACAAAAGCATCCTACTCCTACAGCATCCCACCTCCTGCAACAAGATGGAGGGCTAGGGGAAATGCTACTACAGCAAATATGATTTACAGGGAAGGGCGTGCAGCAAATACTGTAGGCAAGCTTATCGGGTAGGTTTCCCTTGGATGCCACCAACAGATACAAGGACATTAATCTGAGGCTTAGTACAGCCCAAAAAACAAAGGAGAGCAAGCAGCAGTGAGGGTGGTGAAAGGATGAAGGGAGGGAGTGTGGCCTCCCTCATCTGCATAGAAACCCGTCTGCTGTCTTTAGATTTGATGTTGAGAGAGATGAAGCCTGGGGTAGGAGCAGGCAGGGTGATGCCTTTCAACAGTGTCACTCCTCAACAGTGCAGAATTTCCTGGTGATACTCTGTGCACTGTGCGTGGTATTTTGGTGTTTCTGTCAGTCCACATACAACTTCACATGCCATATTGCATTGCTGCCTGAATAACGAATAGTGAACACATACTGTGAACTTCACTCATCCAGAGATTTGTGTGATTTCATACCTACACACCGTGAACTTGTTTTCTGCAGATTTTTCTTGCTTTTTGGTTCACAAGGAAATTTGAAATCTTTATTTTGAATCAAGGCTATGGGAAAAATGTCTTTTTTTTTTCCTTGTACAATATCTGAAGAGAATAAAAAAGTATAACAACTATTTTAACATGACCTTTCTGATTTGAAGAAATGTTAAAAATGTTGAATGGTCAAAATTGATCTAGGACATATGGCCAGCAAAGAAATATATGGATATGAAGTTGCCAGCAGCATGGTCATGCTCATTTATTGCCTTTTGACTTGACAATCACAAAGAAAAACAAAGACTTTATTGTTAAAAATTAAAGTATTTAGAAATTCCAAAGACCAGGTGAAAGGATGTACACCCTGAACATAGGAGCACATGGAACTGCAGTTTGTACCCATTGTGCCTGCTGGCACTAGTGTTCACCTAGAAAAATGAATCTTTTTAGAGGATGTCAGAGTACTTGATACTGTCAGGAAGCAGGCTGGTCTACCAGGGCTGATGTCAGTGGGAGGATCACCCAGAAATGAGTTTTTCTGAGTGGCAAATCAGGAGGACTAGGCTATCAGGGGCTTTTTGGAAGTAGCTTTTGGGTATTCTGGAGCTCTGCTTCGTCTTTATGACTTTATTCTAAGATAAATGTCCATCTTTCCTCTAAGAAGAATGCTGACATGATCCCAAGGCTTGACATGCCATTAGAATTGCCACATAGGTTCCACTGGATGCACAGTACAGGTGCTGGACTGGGGGGCAGAAATATTGGAAAGAAAAGAGAACACCTTTGGTTTGGTTTTCTTGCAGAAAGGGCATAGTAGGAAGCCAAGGTCTTCAATTACCAGGTGTTTATTACCTGTGAAGCTGTCAAGTCAGTTCTGCTATGTGATTGCAACTCCTAAATTTTACTGAGCTGTAAGAGTAGAAGCACCCTATGCAACAGGAGGAGAAATGCTCTCACAGATAGAAAAGCTGACAGCAAAGTTCTGGGAGAAATAAAGCTCTCATGACCTGGAGTTTGTATTTTGCTATTATATTTTCAACTCTTGCTGAATCCTTACCACTCTCTTTGCCCTTCCAGAAAAGGATATGAATTGGAAGTACAAACTGGCTGTGAGTTTGTTGTTCAGAGCTGGATGGGAGCTCCACCTGCTCCCAGCCTTGCTCTGTTAAAAGATACTAATCCTCATAAAACTGACCTTTCTGTTTTTTTTTTTTCTTTTTTTTTTCCCATCTCTAATTTCCTGCATTCCTCACACTCTATTCTGTCTTTGTCTAGAAACTTGTCTTGTTCTCTTTTGAACATACTGATTCATAAACATATGTTCTAAGTTACCTCTCTTGTCTTTGGTAACGTATTCCACATGTTTACATGCCATTTTATGAAATAGTTTTCTTTAACCTTTTTATTTGCCTCGATTTCCTAATGTTGAAAATGTATTCTTTTCTTTCATGTTTTTTTTTCCTTCATAAATATATTGTACAGCTAAACAATGATGATTTTAATCAATACCAAAACCATGGAAGGCCTAATCCTTCTTTGACACAGGAGGTCAACTTCTGTCCTTAGTTACATTTGTGTAACACCAAAGAAGAAGTAAAAATATCGGTTTTCACAGGATTTTAATTGTAGTGAATCACCTTTACACATGGGTGAATCTTGATTTACAAAGTATCCATTGGGATCAGAGATATAGTAAGACTCATTCAGAAATTAATTTCTGAAATGAAAAATTTTAAAGTTGTGTTCTACTACATACAGTCTGTTGGTACTGTCTTCGGCTATGTGGGTGTGAACATGTGTTAAACCTAAGGAGAGCCATGCAAGTTGAATATCCTAAATGCAAGGTCTCCCACTTGTCTTTTTTCGTTAGTAACTTATTCAACTTTAATCATAAATGTGCTTAGAATTGCAACAAGCAGAAAAATGTGCAATATAGGATTTCATAAAAACTTCATTAAAAAATAAATAAAAAGCAGCAGCAAATAACCCAAACAAAATCAAATTGGTTTTAAAAATCCCTGCACAGATATTCAGCCAGGGATGAGGAGCAGGGAGGGGGGAATGCAGAAAGAGAACATAAAAAAGCTATTCCCCTCCTAAGTATTAACAGAAGATAGCAGAGTTGTATGAGTGTCATTGAAGGTGGAATGTGGCGTATTTCTATTCCTGGTAATAAGGGAGTTAAAGGATGCAATTGACACTGCAAAGAGAGATACTCCAAAACTCCAAGGGCTAAGCGCCTTCCACTTGGAAGATTCAAGGACCAACAGATGATTAAATAAGTTTAATAAGATTCCGTTAACTGTTCTGCTTAACTTTGCTGAGGTATGTAGTCTAAGTGCCTTTGTAGCCTACTGTCTGCATACTCCAGTAACAGGGTCGCTAATACCCTAAACTGGTCCTGTTGTCAAAGGCAACACTCAAACAGATAAATTACACAGCAGTAATTGTGTATTAAAATGGCAATTGATGTAACTTACATGAATTTCTGCTAAGGAACACATAGGTTGCAACCTATGCTTCCATTTACCCAAATCCTATGTGAAACCAGTCTGAAATCCAATTAAATGAATATCTGATAAGAGAATGAAGCTATTAAATGCATAAAAATCTGCCAAAATGTAATGATTGCCTTACCAGTGAAATAAAATGCGCTGAAAGGATAAACGTGTGGCAAACCAATTCATGGCATGTACTGAGCATGTTGTGGAACCCTCTCAAATGAATATGTGACAAAGGAATAAACATGAAAGAAATACACTGATTGTACACTAAGGCTGTGCATTTCAGAGAGATTCACCGTATTATCTTCCTTATTCATGTGGATAACAGGCTTACTTATGTCTTCAAAAATAATTCTTTCTATCACACTGCAACAATTCTAAGCATAGTGATAAATAGAAAGTATGAAAATGCTAATGCATAAAAGCTGGTGGAATTTTAAAGGATCAGGACTGAGCCAAATTTTTAGATGAGATTGCTTGACATGTAAAAAGCCTCACTGAAGGAAAAAAATGAGCACAATAATCTGTGTATTGCATATTTATAGTCCAATAATTTGATGCTGAGATTTACAAAAATCCATATCAGAGGTTTTATCCCTGCTGTATAACTTACATGGCATGGCATCCTTTGCAACTTACAGTTCATGAGCAACAATATCCAACAGATTTACAGGGTTTTTTTTCACAGTTTAATGTAACAAATTTGAAAGTGAAGGTTGAAGCATCAGCTGGCAAAACCTACCTTTTGTCAGTCAAGTACAATATATGAAAAAAGATGACACTATTATCAATTTTTGTTTTTAAAAATGATGGGATTTTTGTTGGAATGAAATGAAGTGGATCACTCATGCGATCCTATGAGTGGTGGATGGTACTAAAAGAGGATATGTAAAAATTGTCGGTATCCATACCTGTATCATCTATATAAAGGGTTAATTTCATAACATTCAAAATAGACCATATTTTTAGGGTGAATTACTACCATTTAACATCACGTAGCTGTCTAGATGGGTTTGTGGCTTAGTGCTTTTTTCCAAATGCCAGAAAGTAGGAGAGTATTTATACCTGAAATGCCCTTGCTCTTTTTTTCCTATAAAGGCAGTTTGTATGCTTTGAAAATAGCAGAAGAATTTCCCAGAAGTATTTGGAGGTAGCAGCAACTCAAATATTTGCCTATTTATTATTATAGAAAACACTTTAAGTGTCTGGTATGCACAGCAAACTTCTGCTAGTCTGGGACTTCTACCTTTCAGTGAGGTTTTAGCAAATGTTCTTGGAATAGAGCAGGAGATTTCCTCAAAAGGGCTGGCTTAATCAGAAGATTTGAATGCCATTCCTATACATTTTCAGATGCAATCTCTGAATCAAGCTCTTTGTACCTATCCAGACATAAATTAAACTTAATCAAGGACATCTATGTGTTTTAAAAACCCATTACTGTTGTAGTGGAAAATGAAAAGCCCAATAATAGTAGTTTAAGAGACTGCATTTCTAACCAGACTCATTTTCTAGCTATACAAAAATAGCAGCTTCTTAGTCCTTGCTAAGAACAAGTTCCTTTCTCTGGACTCATGGCACTGACTCACCATTCTCACAACAAAACTCATCGCTTCCCTTTATTCTAGAGAAGATCCCATCCCCTGGTCATAACTTTAGACATCACTGTTTTGTAGGTAACATGAAATCCATAAGACTTAATCACAAAGTCCCACTTCAGGGCTGAAAGCATTTTTCAGTAAATTCTGATGTGCTGACAAAAATAATGAAATTTGGAACTATCCTTCTTTCATTTTCTGACTGTGTTCATTCACAGTTCATTCTTGCCTATGCTACTGGAGAAAATACGCTTGATAACCTTGGTCATGCTATTTCTGATTATTCCTATAAATCACAAAGCCATCTTTCAGTTCCTCCTAACTGGCTCATGCTGCTGTAAGGAGGCCCAAAACAGAGAAGTGTAGCAACCCAGAGCTGCTCAGTGAAGAGTTGGCATTGCTGCCTGGGAAGGCTTGGAAGGCAGCTGCTCTCACACTAAGTTTGACTTCAGTTAATATTCTCACTATTAGTCCTTCGACTTCATGAGAATAAAAAAGAAATACCACTCTAAACAGAAGACAAACAAACAGGCTAATGTTCCTGGTTTTGTTCTTCCTGTTTGGTCAGATCATAAAATCTGGCTTGATTTTTACTCCAGCACCTTACTCTGTGTCCTTCCAGGTTTAGCAAATCTGTTAACCATAGGCTTAGGTTTGGTCCTGTTTCATCTCTTTGACTGAATTGGGAGATTTCTTTAACATAAAAGCTGCAGAACCTGAAGAGAGCAGAAGAAGCTCTTGATGATGCTGATTGGAGAAAAAAAGGAACAAAAGAAAATAATTCAGGCTGGAAGGCAGAAAAGAGGTAATTCCTTTGAAGTTACATGGGTTTTAGTTTTGATTAAAATAATTTCAGACAGGCAAATCCTGGCTGGTGTACAGTGCTGTTTTTCTAGTGTAGTTCTATTGCTCAAGCTTGTCACCATATGACTTGGCTATGGCTGGATGGAAGCTGCCCAGTTTGGGGCTAATGACCAAGAGGCAGAGCTGACCCAGGCTAGAGCAGGGCCAGACTGAGCTCAGCCAGGAAAACAAGAGCTTTGAGGATCCTAAGGGAATCCGTGAATCATTCCCTAGACAGAATAATTCAAAGTAAATGATGTGCCAAGAGGATTGCTATTTTGGCAGAAGTTACCAGGCTCTTATATTGCTGTGCATGATGTGAGGCTTCCTGAGCAACGTAATGAGTTAGAAGGGGGAGAATTTGATGTCTGCAATACTTTAGAGATGGCATCGACTAGTGTATAAATTGGTTTGAGCTGTTGCTAGTCCCTCAGATTGGCATGTTGTATTCTCAGACAGATGATCTGAATGAAAGATAATACAGAAAATCAGTCTCAGGCAGATGCAGAAATGTTAGCTTAATTTATTGGGCTTCCTTTCTTAGCATAGAAAATAGGCATATTTTAAAAAGAAGTACAGTGCATGGGAGGCATGAGGGCTCGCTGGGGGATTCTCCCCTTTCTCTTGTCCTTTCTCAGCCTGCGGCTCTGCTCTCCAGCACTGACCTTCATTTCAGAGCTGAAACCTAAGGAATGTGAGCTCTGCTGAACCCATCTGAGCTGTCCATCATGCAAGGCAAGGGGGGAACTGCCTCCATGGCAGAGGCACAGAAGTATGCTACTGCCTACTCCCCATCCAGGTGCAATATGAAACCCCCTGGGCTAATAAAACCCATCTTGTTTTTCTATTCCTGCAGGGATGGGTATGTATATGGGCTCATCTGCTTAAATTGATCTAATCATGGACACTCATGCAGCTTGTGGAAGCTGTTGTTGGTGCTGCTGCATCCACAAAATGCGTACCTTCCAGGCAGACTTGCTTGCTATCTGTCTCAGGTTTGGCTGGTGGTGTATAAAATCTAGGCAATGTGATCCAGGAGGGCATTGTGGCAGGGTCATCACTATAAGAACTGTACAAATTAATTGTGATATATATTTTCTCACTGTTGATCCTGACACATACAAATATTTGGCAACAGCTATGGATTACTTCTCAAAATAAACCCCTACAGAATAAACTAGCTAAAAGTGTTGAAGGTCTCTGATTGAATTCATCAGACATTCATGTGTATCTGCACAAATCAATGACCAAGGCAGGGATTTTGTCAATCAGATAAGTGAGGAAATACATTAACAGGCGTCAGACAACTATTTGCCAGGGCACATAACCCTAGAGCCAGGGAACTTGTGAAATGGCAGAATTGAACTGTGAAAGACAAATCACTGAAGGTGGAGAGAGAGTCTTCATTCTGTCTTGAAAAGTCCAAAGATTCTTTTAATCTACATTAAAAATGTGAACAAGTTGTTCATATACATTACAAATTTTGTTGCTGCTTCACTTTAATAGCAAGATAACAATCGTGTGCCATCTACATATTTTGCATTTTATTGCTTTTGCATAATTCATCCTAAGTAATGCAACATCCCTGACAGGAGAAATTCCACAAAATTTAAGAAAATGGAATGTGAGCTGTAGTACAATCCAAAATAGCAGATAATACTGAGGCATTTAGATGAAGGAAAGGAAATGAAGTAGGAAGTAAGAAGCATGAAGGGAAGAGAGAAAATGAAATGATTACAGTGAAGCATAAAATGAAAGTGTGTAGTAGAAAGTGACACTCTGCAGAAAAAAAAAGGAATAGTTGGCTCGCACATCATAGATGAGATGGGTTTAATGACGACTAAACTGGATATACTGCAGAAGAGTAATGGGTATGGAAGAACACATGTTTCAGGGAACAATTGCAGGGTGCTGAATCAGTTAGCAAAGCCCTTGGAAAAATGGAGCCATGACTGAGCAGTCTGGAGGGTTTAGAAAGAGCTATTATCTCTGAGAGCTCTTATAATAGTTCAATTTCACATCAGTATAGCTGCAAACAATAGTCTGCCAGTAGAATTTTATCAACTTTTCTACATTACAATCACCTTCATTTGTCTTGTTAATTTTGGCGTAAAAGCACTCAGACAATGACATTAAAACATTCTTCTTTGAACCAAAATTTGATCTCATTTCACATCTGGGCAAACTGAGTTGAAAGTACACATACATGGAAAATTTGTGATTATTTAGTTACTAGAATTGTCAGACTGGAAACAGAATGTAGTTAACTGATTTCAGATTCCCCTCTACCCTGAAATATGAGCCAGGTTGGAGGAGACTTAAGTCCTGTTCAGGGAATACTGAATGCCCCATGAACAAAAGCCAAGTTTAGATTGGATGTGATTTGTCTTGAAAGAGTCCAAAGGTTTTTATGGCTGTGTCTGAGCACAAATCTCAACAATTTTAGCTCAAGAGAGGCCAACAATGACAGGTACATCATTTCCATTGATTTCAGCTCCCACCCAACTGCAAATGTCATGTTACATGATGGGAGGAACCTGGGCACAGAGAGGTCCCAGGCAAAATATCTGGATGCTCCCTAGCTCAAGGATGGCAAGGAATCCAGCAGGAACCACATTTAATCACTGGAGAAACTCTTCTCTCTGAAGTTTTGTGACTTGTGGGTCACTTCCTTTCACATATGTGGTCACATATATTCCTCTGGCAATGTCAGAGTGCCAGAGCATTAGGAAGGGATTGGTAATAGCTTTCTTCTAATGTCATTTAATAGCAAAAAATGAAGAATGGGGCATTGGCACATATGTATGTCTTGGAAACTCTACTTTGATTGGTAGGGGAAAATAGAGAGATGTTGGATATTGTTGAATGATGATAACTGATGTCAAATCTGACATCTAAGTGCCATTCACAGTACATTGATACATAACTTCATGTTTAGAGACACCCTCCCTTCCACCCCCACCCCCCAAAACAATCTGAATAATGAATCAAATGGTCTCAGGAGTAATTGGATCTTTTTCTGTGTAATTAGCAATTTTTCCCCTTGCATTATAATTTAAAGTACTGTGGTTGAATTGAGCAACTCATGTAATGAGTCATTAGACTAAGGCTTTTAAGGAAGTTATTTCTGAAGGTCTGTGGAGGCTAAAATATGTCTAAATTAAAAGAATGACAGGCTGCAATCATGGCTGTAAAATAAAGGTGCTCAGTAAGCAGTCCTATTACAATCAGAAAGAAAAAGAAGCAGATCTCTGTCTTGTGCATGGAAGCAGAGGAAATGATGAATACCTTAGGTAACTCATTCTGTGCAAAATCAATCTTTCACTGTCAATTTTAAATGAACTAATTTGTTCACAAATCTGCTCAGTCAGTTTGGAAGCATACTCAGTTCATCCATATTAGCAAATCCTTTAATCTTGACTAGTCCACTGAGTAAGAAATCTAGAAATGTGTTAATATGACTGGACATATGTAGTAGGATAAGAATTGATTCTTTTAATTAGTGTCTATTCAAGTTATAGTTCCTTCTTTTACTGAACTGTTGACCCACTGATATATAAAGAGATTACTGTTATGACTAAAATACCTTCCAAAGTTATATTTAACTCTTTATTTATTGGTCAGTGTCAGACAGAAAAATAATTTTTGAATTATCAAAAAAATTATGTAATCTAATTTAAGGTTTCTTTCAGACATGTTCCCATTAATCCTGGAGATTCAAACTGATATTTGATATTTAAAAAACAAATCTCGAGTTATTGCCAGAGGAATGATATAATCCTTTCTTCCAAGTTAGATAAAGATATAAAACACTACTTATACTCCTAGATCTTGATCTACTTTGAGATCAAGACAGTCAGGATTTATCCTTCACAATTCAACTCCCAAACTTGGTGCCCAATCTAGATTTTTCCTCCCCACAAAATTCATGGATGACAAAGGACTAACAAAAGGTGTGTGTGTGGGGGGGGGGGGGGGGGGGGGGGGGGAAAGGGGGGGGGAAGAGCAGAGTAAGATGACTCCTCCTCTCATTCCGACTCTGCTTACACAGACTGATGACTGATGCCTAAATAAGTTAAACTCTGGAAAACATCTGTATATGAAATGAGGATAAACTCACTGTAATTCGCAAACAAACAAGATTATGTTAGCTTTCTTGCTCACCCATAGAGAGACAAGAAACAAAACCGATCTCAAATAACAGTGCTTTTACAATGGGAAGCGATGTTGTAATCTCAGCATGGTCTTCAGAGCAAAAAATGAAATGGGTGTCTAGTCTGGTCACTCACATTTTCTTGTTCTCTTCATCTTAAATAATATAAGAGCCTTTGCAGTAGGGTGGTCCTAGGCAGATTCAGTGCCCTAATGTGCATAGGGAGCAAGTGTAGTATTAGTGTTACCACTATAAATCTGAACCAAGTGTTTAAATGACCTTTATCAATTTTAGAAACACTTCAAGCAGTGGCAACAGAAAAAATCCTTCAGCAACCCACCACTGTGAACAACCACTTCTAAGACTTTTAAGATTTGCAGCGACTTCCTAAAGTCGAACTTTATAGTAGTGAGAATTTGCTAAACAAAATGTAAAAAAATGTCCTATACTGCAGTCTTCTTGTAAACCAGCAAGCCAGGCTGTTCTGCTTTTCCTGAGCCCAGATAATCTTATTCTCATTGCTTCTGACAGAGTTCTTGGCCCACTGTAGTATAGTCTTGACTTGGAGATTTGCACACACTCGTGGCTTGCAAGAGCACTTGTTTTTTAGCTACAGTCTACAAATAAGTAAGTGTAGGTAAGAGAGAGGACAGGAAATTTGTATTCAAGCCTTCTGATATTTTTCTTTTCATCTTCCATAAAATTTTCACTTTGAAGGGAATTCTTAGACAATGCACAATAGGAAGAAAATTGCTGTTACACTTTGAGTCCTGTATTTGTGGAGCTTTTGAGGCATCCATCTGTTTCACTGCAGGCTCTGTCTCTCTTCAGTTTTCCAGACTTTTTTTGGTTTGCTGAGCAGCCAGGGCCTAACTGGTGGGAACCAGCAGATTCCTGTGACAGAAGGCAGCAAATTATCAGTGACATTCTGCTTTCTTAGTGCATTAAGACTGGCCTTTGCCATTTGAGCTGTTGATGTATATGAGCACTGAGAGTTTTTTTATGTGGCTTTATAACCAGTCGAAGAAGGATTAGGATAGCAAAGCACCATAACCGGCCATCTCATGTGGTCTTATTCCCTCAGTTTCAGCAGTGGTGGACACTGCGTTCTCTTTATGCTTTGGTTGGAAGTGTTTCAATAAGCATTTTTCTTCTGTTCATGGTTTGAACTTTCTCCTCTTTGCATCAGCAGCAGCCATTTTCTGGACTCTGCCTTCCTAAATTTGTATCTGAATACCTTGCAGTCCTCCCTAGTGTCCATTCACTGCTCACTGGGAAAGTCCAGGTCTTTGGCAAACAGCATTATGGGGAACTGCACATGACAGAAGAGTCATGGCTTATCAGACTAGCACAAGAAGAGTCATGGCTTATCAGACTAGCACAAGCACTTACTTACATTAATGGTCAGTGCTCCTTACTCAATCAGCTTTGATATGTTTGTATATGGGGACTGTTATGGGCTCAGAGTGTATCAAGAACCACTTGGAATATGCACAACTCAGCGTTATTTATGTGGATTCATATTTCCTAATGAAAGCACTGTAGAAAATTTTCCATTCACTTTAATGATCACTGAGACTTCACAGAGAAGTACATAATTCTGCAAATAGTTCTATGACGTGATTAGCTTTTGCAAATGCCAGGACACTTACTGATATGCTCGTCAATGTCAGATATATATCTCTGTCCCCATGTATGCAATTCTCTCTATACATTTATGCGTTAGCTAATTTTGCATGATGTTGGTGGAGGGCAGGACAGTGGCTTGGTTTGGTTCATTTCAAATACAAATTATGACTGCCTTAGAAGTGAATGTAATAATTATCATGGTATTTTTAATGTCTAAATTATTGCGGAACCTGAAAACACTCTTCTTGCTTCCAAGGCAGATGTAGGATTGCACGGAAGATGAATGGCACATCTCTATCAGCCAGTGCGTTTTGATAATTGATCAAATTTCCATTTTAATTAGAAAACATGCACCCAAAGTGGGTGGGATCACAAGATTCTATCAGCTCAGTTTTTCTTAATCCTCTGGGGTGAATGAAAAAATGGAGTGGCTGGCCTTTCACTAACTCTGAATTCAAGAGATTGCCTTGACCACTGCATGTTCATTTTATCTAGGAATGTCTTTTGTTCTGTACGCTCTCTGACTGTCTGAAAATACCTTTTAATTTCCTGAATACATATATGTATACAATGAATATTAATCAAGAGCTGATTACTATCTCTTCTGGCAGCACACAATAATATTTTATCAGAGACAGATTGTATCTGCAATTGCATATTTAAAATCTGTACTGGAATGGCACTTGAGTTCTACTGAGTATGGACTCTGAAGTTGTCCACTAAAATTTTAGATTTTCTCGTCCATAAATAGAAGTTATTAGGTGAGTAAACAGAATTTATTAAAGTCAAATATTTGAATATTTTTTTCTTAAGTAAAACTGTTGTTTTCTCTAACTCACATATTCTAGCCATCAGAGCCACTAGTATTGCTAGTGCTGTACTGGGCTAAAATCTTACAGGCAATCTAAGATGCTAGCATGGTATGGAAGGAATCCTTGTTCCAAGGGCCACAGAGGAGTTAGGGATCTGTTAACCTGAAAGCTAGACTGAACTCTTGCACCTTTTCATGAAGCAAAGACAACAGAAGTCGTCAGTTGTCTGCCCACCTGATAAAATTGATACTGCATACTGCCCACAGGAGAGCTGCTGAGGAATCCAGGTCCAAACCACCTGGGGGATGAAAGGTTTCCACTATGATATCTATTCTAATCCCTGCCCTTCTGCTCAGGGAAATGCCACTTGATATACACACATGGAAATTTTGATGACTTTTGAATTAGGGAGAGTAATGTTTGTGTGTAAGTTTCTTCATAATGAACTCAAACTTTTAGCCTTCTTACCTTGGAAGACATTTTTAATTTATCTGGTGGCTGAGGCTCTGCCTTGCATGTAGGATGACAGATTGAGTGCTAATTCTACCACCTGTAGACCTTGTTTATTTCAAAATGTCACTTGTTTTTTATATCTTAAGTGCCAAGAGAGTTGCTCTCCCAGGATACCAAAAATCAGTCATTATTAGAACACAGATACTAAACCACCCATGTTTCAAACACATCAGTCAAATACATCTGTCCTGCAACTGTACCGCAGAAAGGGCAGCATGTTATTAGAAAGAGAGAGAAGAGAGAGATACCAGGGGAGCCTAAATCATTATCTGAACATATTTGAGGCTGAGTGCTGCAAGACCCATGGTAGAGACCACGTGCTTTAATGGAAATTTCAGTCCTTGGTGATCATGTAATTACACCACAGTAATTCCTTCTAGCAGCTTCTCATGTTCTCATGTTTTGTCATGGAAAATGCTGCACTCTTAAACGTCGCACCTTTGATTTTAAATCACTGCAAGAACTATTTTACTGGAAATTGAGGAGGAAAAAGAGCATCCTAAGTCCCAATTGCTTACCTCCAGGCTTTATGCAAGGTCTCAAAAAATGCAACTATCTTCCATTAAGCCTATGCTAACATGTATTCCACAGTCCAGGGACAAACTACAGAGGAGCAAGAAAGGTAAGAAGAGGAAACTTTCCGAGGGCATCTGCTAAGCCCACGTTGGCTGTCTTGACGAGGCTTGTCAGGACACATTGGTAGTGCGCAGTGAGCCTGAAGATTCCCTACTGGCTGGAACCGAGTCATTTGCCAGGCTTTTCTTGTCAGGGAGAGTTAAACCAGTCACTGATCCTAATTCTAACACTGTTGTTGCAGCATTCCAATTTTTAATCGCTACATGACTTGTCAGGTTGAATATGAGCCACATGAATAAAATTTAAAAACCTCCTAATAATGAGAGTGTCAAAGATTACCAGCACTTGGTGTTTCTACAGTTACCTTTTTCCTAAAAGTGCAGCTAAGGTGCAAAGACACTCCTTTCCAGCTTTCCCTTATTTTTCCATTTCTACCCACAGCCGTTCTTTTTTTGAATCATACCTGGACAGTCTGCAATAAGCAGCACTTTCCCACTATAGCACAGTGTTGGGCTGCTTGTGCTTCTGTCAGACTTAATGAAATAATTCAAAAAAGGGGGTCTCCCATCTTCCACAATCTGCGGGAAATATGGTTGACAAGTAAGTAAAAAGATAAAGCTACCATTTTTCTTCATCCTGGGTAGGCAGCCTCTTTTCTCTCATTCCTTTCCTCCCTGAGTTTTGAAGCATATGAGATGTGAGTCTCTCGCTGTCAGTGAGCATTGTCTTTGGAATGTCACAGCTTTGCGTATTGCCAATTTGTCTGTAAATGTTTGAAATTTGAAGTAATTGTAGAAGATTGAGACAAGCAAAGTGAGAGCCATTCAGAAGGAAAGGGCATTTTTCAGGCTAGCAAACTGACACGTAGGCATCCTTGTGCTCTTTTTCCCGTGACAGAGCATGGCTGGGACAGATGTGCTTCATGCTGTAAGAACCTGGATGCTGACAAACAAATCAACTTCCAGTGGGCTCTGAGTTCTCATCTGCGATTGAACTAATTTACCATCTTCATCTGCTACATGAACAAAATACAATAATTGGTTTCAAAAGATACCAGCTTTCTGGCAAATGCAGGCTGCTAGTCTTTTTCAATGAAAAATGATCTTACCCTTAGCAGTGTTTCAGTTCACCGATTTCTTTTTGTTTGGGTGTTTTTGTTATAGAATGCTTAAGTTTGCAGTGTTTTCCACCAAGGAAAATCTGCAGTGTAATCTCTAATAACAGCAGAAGAGGCAAGGTCATTTGGCTGTCTTGGCTTGGCATTCGTAGCAGGCTTACAGCACACACCGAAATTAAAGCTACACACAGGAGAAGTTAAATGCAAAGCTCGAGCTATGAGCTGAACAGGAACATCAACTCATAACAGGAGCAATTCAGTGTTTAAAAAGTTTAATAACACAATGAAAGCTCAGCATCAGAGCCGAGTCAAGAAAAATGGGATCGTGCGATTAAAAATGAAAGGATGTGTGGGGGAATCTGTCGGTGTTTGAGATGCTGTGCTTTATCTGCAGTGCTGTGTATTTTAGACTGAGCTCAATGGTTATTGTGAAACGATTCATTTTCATACAAAAGCAGCTATCTGGGAATACACAGACAAGATGTAGCAGGAGGATCTCTGGACCCAGGGAGGTTTGTACATAGCCTCCAGACAAAGCAGCTGCTGTGGAGGGCTACCTATCCATCAGTGCAATTTCTGCAGCTGACACAGCTTCTGGGGGCCATCCCCACTTTCAGGAGGAAATTCTCCACCATGACAGGATAGGATCATGGGCTTCAGCTCCTAGGTGCACGCTGTCTTTAAAGAAATCTCCTTGGAGCTTCTCCAGACCTATGTGGAAGCCCTCTGCAGCCCTAAGCAACACTTCAAGGCTCCAAGAAATCATGTACTTTTATTAGCAGAACTCGAAAAATTGTGAGCAGTGCTCCCAAGCACTGTTTTTGTTCTCCATTTTGTCAGGTGTTCTTAAAACTCCCATTCTGTTAGAAGTTAATCACAAAGTCTACTCCAACTCTCCCTATTGAAGCTGTAAAATACATCATTGAAATGACCTTACTTATGTAAAATCCGCAAGCACATATATGCATTGGAACTTACCTGATGATTTATCCAGTACAGTATCTGCTGTACTCACTGCCATCCTTGCTAGTAGCTCTCCTTCCTGTAATGATGAAGTGATCAGCAAGACTCATAAGGCTTTTAAAAGTGCAAATAAAATCTTTTATCAGGGAGCATTCCTGGTTCAGTGCCCCAGTTTCAGAAATGAACATACCTAAGATTCAGCAAAACTTTCCTAACCACAGAAAGTACCAGGAGAGGGGCAGAAAAGCCACATCTTTCTCTTTTTAAACTCAGACTATGGGTAGTTTGAGTCTTTGTTCCCTTTTATTCTCATCATCAGAGGGTGAGCAAAATCATACTTTTTCCTGAGCACTGAAAAAGGTTTTATTTTTGTCATTTCTATTATGAGCAAACTGGGATGAATATGATTTTGAGTTGGGCTTGGAAGTAGCTCAGAAGTTAAATTTTGGTTTTAGAGAAAATTATGGTGGATAAAACACACTTCTTATTATCAAAATCATGAGCTCTTGTATAGGTGTGCACGAAAATAAAGATTTAGTCGTTTTAATCCCTCCTGACATCCCGGGGTACCTGAACTTTTTGCCTTCTCTCTGAACCATAACTTCGTTGAGATTTCCAAAAGAGGGGAAGTATGATTAAATTTCATTAAGAGTTGCAGTGGTTCAGTGTAAAATGAAGTAAATTATTTTTATCCATTCTGATTTGATCTCGCATTGTGAAACTAAGCTGACCTTGCACTTTAGATTTTGAAGTTTTTCAACAATGAATTTATCTATACATGATTTTCTGAAGACAGTGTTATACAGATGCTGTACAACAATCCTTTATCAACTGTTACAAATTAGTATAAACAAATTAGTATAAAACTTTGAAATCTAATTTCAGCATCTTTTACCTCTACTGAATACACTGGAGTAAAATCTAAACCAAAATTAATCCTACACTTTTATGTCATTATACAGCCTACACCTGGCCAAAAACCCTTTGTACATTCGTGGTTGCTTTCGGTTTAGATTGATTATGTCTTTATACTGGGGAGAGGGCCTGCCTGATAAAAGAATGGCTTAATCTTTATTTGCCTAGAGCAGTTAGAAAAATAAGTGAAGCAAGTAGCCTCCTGTGACTGATTTCTGCTCACTTAAGGCAGTTCACCCTTGAAACAGGGAATAATTGTTCTCTGCCCTTTTTCAGATATTGTCTTCCCTTTCATGTATTATATCCAAATAATCTCAAAGATTTTGAACATTAAAGGAAGACAGAATGAATCAAAACCATACACCAGGCTAAATTCTGCCTTGAGAGGCATGCCCACAGTTTTCATGAAAGTCAGTGAAAACCACGCATGCATCTAGAAGCAAAATTTGGTCAACAGTCTGTTTAATTTATAAAGAAAAGACAAAAGGAAAAGAAGGAAAAAGGGGAAAAAACAACAAATTAGAAGAAGGATATAAATGTATAAGGTTTTTGTGGTATATTTTGTTTCTGGATATCAATTTTCTGGGGAAAAAATAACAAAAGTTTCCTTTCAGGATCCACAGAGAAAGTGGATCATATCACCTTCTCTTTCATTTTGCTCTGTCTTTAATGAGAACACCTTTTTTTCTTGTAGCCAGTCAAGTGGTTGGCAATGAACAACCATTTTTCTGCCTTCTCTATTCAGCGAGAACCTAGAAAGGTCTTTCATCTAGGTTAGGTCTGACTGTAACATCCCAATCATGTCTGACTGATATTGAGGCTGAGACAACTCCCACCAATCCCAAGTTTAATAATCCTTCTTGCAAATATTTCTTTTTAATTGTTTGTATTAATTATTTGTACCCCAGTGGCAAAATCGTAACAAAGGTGGTGATAAGAAGAGAAAAATTTTTTAGTTTATTCAAAAGCTTCTTTTTTCTGGGGGACTTCTTCATCAAAGCTGTCTCTTAAAAGTACTTCTCAGTGTAAGGCCCCATGGCAAGTATGCTGTGGTATTATAAACTAAATGTTAAGAACTGCTTAGAACTATAAGAATAATTTATTTTAGCGTTAAGTCATGATACAAGGCAAAAATAAACTTTCCAGAAAAGACATAAATAAAAAATAAATTAACAGAAGAACAACCAATTATAAACTAAAGTTTGAAAATGAGTCATTTTGTTTAGCTGTTCCTATCAAGAGAAACTGGCAAATACAGTTGTTGGAAATATAAAAATAAAACTAGAAATATTTAAGAATTTTTGGCCAAGCTGTAACTGTATATCCCATGACTGCCTCTTCTCTACTGTTTGGTAGTTCAGTTGGGTGCAGTATATCCAAAATATGACACTTCAGCTGCTCAGGTGAAAGGCATTTAATGTCTCCTCTATTGGGAAGACCTATTTTTAGGAAGGGATCTGCTTATGTAGACCATTTACTTGGGGACTGATCCAAAACTGAAAATCGTAGACATCCAAATGGAGCAAAGACAAACTGCTGACCTTATAAAAAATACGGTTGTTTCAATAGGATGAGGATTTTGATTATGTCTTCCCTCTGTTCAGCAGCACTCACCATATGATTCTGTTGGACAAATTGGTGACAGCTAATACAATTCTTTGTGGGTGATATAAAAGACATATTTTTACTATAAATTTTACACTGGAAACTACTGATAGCTGAATTTTGCTATGTCATGCAAGGTTCTTTCAAACAGAGTGACTCAATACAAGCTACCAGGGACCAATTCTTCACCAGTTGACAATGAAAAGACTTTTGAAAGATAAGTCAGTTTCACATACCTGGCTGGATTTGTTATCAAGAAGACATTGAGCTGTTGTACAATGATGTTAAAGAACAGAAATTTTACAAAACCTTAAGTATGAGAAAATACGAAGTTAAACATATCTCTAAATGAGTCTAGACTTGCAAAATGAGTGGGCTTGTGCATAAATATCCAAGCAGAACAGAAATATATGCCATTAGTCTTAATTTATAATATGTATTCAAATTGTAATTCTTTAGAAGATCTGAATCAACTACTTTTAACATTCAAATAATCAAACTTCCCACTGTAGTAAAACATGTAATGTTTTTGTAAGGGTTCTAGGGGATAGCATCACCTGCTAAGCTCCTGAGTTCCAGCAATGCTTGTGTTATTTTTGGTTCTTCCTTTTGCCAGTATTTCCTTGACACTAGATTTATAACATATTATGTCCTGTTTTAAAAGTAATGGCTTAAAAATTGAACACAAATGGGTGCACTTTTTTTCAAAAATCCAGTCTCCTAGCAATCCAGCCTTTCTTAGCCCCTACAGTTAGAAATAAGATGTAGTTTTATGGTGACACTGTGAGAATCTGTATCTCATTGGTTAGATCATGGATGAGCAACAATGGCTTTTTTCAAAGTTTCACAGACTAGAAAACTTAAAGTAGCTCCTTTTAATTGAAACCCAGACATACTTTTAGGTAAAAACAAAACTGAGCTGGCTTGAGTTTTTCCCAAGCCAAACAAAAGAGATTGGAACTTTCCATTGTTTTTGTCTGCCAACCATGCATTGTTAAAGGAATCGAAATAAAGAGGGAAAGGGGTCAGGGGTTATGGAGCTCATATTTCCACTCTACATGACCCCATCTCAGCAATAGTGGGACCCTCGTGATCAGTTCCTGTTGGTCTAACGGAACAGCCATTTCTTAAGAAAAGGAATTACTGCGTACAGTACCTTTGTGACCAACAGAAGAATACACTAGCTCTTCAAAGGTTCTTTCATTACAGCCCCTGAAGAGGACTCTGACATTACTTTCTTGAGATTATAATGAAAACAGCTGTACTTGTACCAATTCCCCTTTTTATTATTTTTTGTAACAAAACAAGATTGATGTTATGCCACTTTCTGTTCTGTCATGAGAATAAGGTATCACAAATGCTAATAACTACCACAGTAGCGATATGCACTACTTTGATCTTTTCACTATTTAATTTGGGCAGCTGGCCACTGAATTCCTTCCTAAAAATCTGTGCTGTCTATAAACAAAGGGAAAAATGGCCAACGAAATCAAATGTGCACATTTAAAACTGTTCATCTGACTAGTCCAATTCAAAGCCCCCATGAGTAATGCAAATACGACACTTTGATTTTGTGATTCTAGGCACAGAAATCGTAATACACATTCTTTTGACGTTGGATTGTGGCAGAATGAGAAATACCACAAACAACCAATTCTCATTAAAATCTAAAGCTTGTAATCCCTCCGTTCTTATTGGTTGCTTTGCCAAAGACTTCTTAAGAGATTATTAAGCTTATTTATGAAAATCCAGAAATAATTTTCAGCGATTTTGCCCCTAACGTTTATAAGACAGTAAAATTAATCATACTCTGGTTGTTATTTTTTTCCAGTGTGAAAGGCAAATGCAAGAAGGCAGGATCAGGCAATAGCAACTGTTAAGATTCCAAAACCAAGAAATGCAAACACCTATTGTCCAAATTACTGCTGTACTGGTAGAAAGAGGATAGTAGTCATTAGTGTTTGTGCAAGTATGCCAGAAGAGAACTCGTTAATTTTCTTTTTCAGGGAGTAAGCTTTTTGCAGTGAATCAGATGCACAACTTTTCTATTCTCTGCATTTCAATTAAATTCCTTATTCATGTTCACAACAAGCACAGCTGGTCTCTTGTTGGTATCATTGCCACATTGGAAATGATAAGGCAGCTAGTGGTGCTCAGAATTTGCAAGCAAAGTTCTCTAAACTAAGATTGTGGATCCTCTGTTTCAGTCATCAGCAACCATTTAGTTACATAAGAACTTCGCTGGAAGCTAGAGGCAGTTTCCAAAAGCCAAAATAACTGCCTCTCGGAAATTCCAGAATCAGCTGAAGACATAAATTTATTGCATAAATGATTTTGAAAATAGGACTGCTGTATTTATAAATGGAACATAATGATTTTATAAAATTTATTTTTAGAGAATCTCATATGAAATGTGGAGTATGAGTAAAAACAGTCTGCAAATACAGTCCCATCATGAAGAAAATGATGGGTCAGTGTAAGAAACGAAGGGAGGATCCTAGGATCTGTGATGTTCATAAAGAAGTAGATACTAGGCAGGGCAGGAGATTCAGTTTTGTCATATTGCAACTGAGTTAGTTGCATACATGTTCATGTATATCTTTTTACTTATAAACACATAACCAAGTGTATCTTGCACATTTGTGGGCATATATTAGCTAAAACACTAAAGCAGAGAATTCAGCAGGGTAACCCATGCCTTGTACACAAGCCATTACAGGAATTGATTTTTGTACTGTATTACAGAGTATTCAATTCTTTCCATTTTCTATGCAGATGCAGTTTTGGCCTACTAGCCTAATTTTGACTTAGTATATTGCTTACCTTTGTTTGTGCACTGCTTTGTGCTGCAGACTTGGACCTGGTGCACAGGCACTTGCTGTGGGTGGTTTAGACATACAGCAGGGCAGCTGCTTGAGTAGGTATGTTTGACATCCAGGGCAGCTAATTATGACCGTGAAAGTCTTCCAGAAGCCACACACCACTGGCCATCTCTACTGAATGGTGTGGCTGTTTTCCAGAGCAAGATGAGAAGAGAATTTAGTTGTGAAGGCTTGAAATGGCCACAGTCATTCTTCAAAATCTGTTTAGTGAATTATGTGTGCTGCATCTTATGGTTCCGTCACTAGCAAATTCAATCCATGGACTCAAAGTTACTAATGAATGTCTTCTAATTATCACCATAGGAGAATTCCTACCCCAGACTTTAAATCGGTGATTCAAGTTCAGAAACTTTATGAACTTGAGAGACCAATATCTGGCTATTAAGTGTATATTAAATATCTATTGAATACTACTAACCCTTTGGAGCCAATAACCTCCTTTTAAATAGCGGAGAATAAAAGTGTGTGATATATATCCCTGAATACTCACTGTTCAGTCTGCAATACTTATTATACTCTGAAAATATGTCTGTATCAACACGGGCACTTGGACAATGGCAGCTAGCAGACACTAGATATCAGAAAAGACAAAACAGTGGGTGCAAGAGGAGCCAAACATCATGACTAAAGAGTATTGCACAGAAGGGGCAATAACTCTGAATGTAAGTGTGCAGAGAATGTGCACATAGAGTAACACCTGCATAGAGGACCCAAGAGTAGAAAAAAGCCAGCTGGTGAAGCAAGGTTCAAATATAAACAGAAGATTTTGCAGCTGAGAGGGAGAAGGTGGTAGCTGGTAGGAAAAGGATGTAACAGAAAAGAAGAGCATTAGTGGGACCATTCTCAAAGCTATTGATTGACTGAAAGGGAAGGATGTAATGAGAGCTGAGAGTCAAAGACAAGAACAGTAGAATTCTATCAGAAAACTCTTAGTTACCTCAGATGGGAAAGTACAAAAAAGCACATCCATGACCTGTCTGATCACTCCAGTATTTGAGGATAAAATGCAATGCTAAACATTTAAAAAAAATGTACAAAGTGACATAGAGATGAATCTGGCTTTCCTTACAATGATTTACTAATTCCTACTGTGATGCATACACATATACATGTACACACACAGACTTACACTCCTTTATAGCTTAGCATGACCCAGAAGTACAATATCATCTTCTGCGTTTGCTCAGTCTTGGAAGAATGCTCAAGGGAGGCAATGCAGATCTGTTCTATGGATGCCAATTTGTCCCCATGTCTTAGCAATGCGGGCAAGGTCTGACCTCCCCCAACTTCCAGGGCTTTCTGAGTATAGGAAGTACAAAAAATCACCAGACTATTATAAATGAAAAGAGCTCCAAAAATGGAAAGATGTTAATTAATATGTCATATTTCTGTAACACATTTAGATTTGTGGCTACTTTCGTCAGCCTCAGAAACTCAGATGAAGGGCTGAATTTCTGTAGCTTATAAAGGAAGGTGTACACATGACTGTAAAGGAAGGCTCAGTATATATATATTCCTAATGAGATGAGATTTAAATGGTTTTTAATATCTTTTGTGTAGAACTACTAAAGAAAGTGGCAACTTCTCAGGCTTTAGGAAAAAAACAAAGCAACAAAAGAAAAGCCTTTAGATGCTCACAGTAGGTGGTATCAGCAACTGACCTACCTACTAATAAGGCAAATGAAAGGAAAACAGCCTGAGAGGAAGTAAATAGCAGAGCCAAAGTCTTGAGGGGAGAACAGGCAAAGGAGGGATACAGTGCTTAATTCACCCTGCCTAAAAAGGTCTGTCAAACCACAAGTAGAAGACGCTACCATAAATAGCAGCATTACAACAGGAAGAAGTATTTAATTGTATCATAGTCCTTTGATTCAAACACTGCTGGTATCAAATTGCTGAACATGGGTATAGCCAGGAATTCTAGTAAGTCTTAAAAGAATACCAGATACACTCTGGGAGCAAACACTAAGGCTGCCAAGCTTCTGCTTGCTGTTTCAGGACCTCAGGCCTACCAGGTGATAGAAGGGAAATAGCTCTGAAGTCAAAGCAAGCTAGCTGGTCTTGCTTCAAAGTCAGCACCTTGTGAAGTAAATAGAAATATCACACAGAACAAATTAAACAGAAAAGTCAATGATTAAAAATGCCATTCTCAGCTGCTTTGGATATGATTATTAAGATTAGAAACCTGTTTCTGTCCCTTAAATCCTCCCTATAATATTTAGAAACCAGATTGCCTTTGACCTCGATGATGTGTTCACTTACTTCAAACCATATAGATACTTTAATATTGTTTTTAAAAATAGTGAACTGCATGTCATTCACTTTTTACAATACCATGAGAGCAACACTAAGAGAGCAACACTATTAATGTATTAATGTATTTGAAGTCTACGTTAATATATGTTGGACAGTTATATATTGCTGACTGTAAATAGATGTACTGAATATTTAGATAATATCTGGCTGAAGTGGTATTTTATTCTTTTATTTAAGAGTGTTCTCAGCCATGGGACAGTTCTGCTGCCACTGGTACAAATGCTGTTTTATCCCTGGTTTTGTATTTTTCACTGTAACGTTGCATTGCAGAAACTAATGGTGGTACAAACTGCGTTTCTGGCTATTTTGGCATTGGAATTAACTTAGATTTATAACAAGCCCAATTTGGTTTGTTTATGATTGAAGTGATGTGGAAAATACAATGAAAATATTTTAAGTAGGTGTAGTTTTGTATTTTTCATTGGCTTAGTGGGCAAGATGATTGAAACTGTAATGTTTTCTTGCAAGTTCTCCAGTAAAACAAACAAACAAAAAAACCTAAAAAAAAAACCTAAAAAAAATATCCCACAACTAAACCATAGTAAGAAAGAGAAAAAAAAGTTAAAGAAGGAAAAAATCCTGTCTGTATAGAATTCTTGCCTTTTTGTTTGGACAGATTCCTGCAATTTCTTCCTATAACTGTAGTGACTCCTGGAAATTTTTCATATAGGACATACCATCAGCAGGATTCTTTTCCAGATTTCTCTTTTTAATTTGTATCCCTTAGTTACCTGCTCCATCCTTTCCTTCCCCCTCCCTCCTGCTCTAACACTAATAGGCTGCTGGAATCAACCTTCTAAATGAAATCAGTCAAGTCACCTCAGCTTTGATTGCTTTATTCCCATGCTGTAGAATGAAAGCACTCTGGATTCAGCACACTGAATCAAAAATGTTCTACATTCAATTGTCATAAATAACAATGCACAGCAAAGAACTTAAGCTATCAACATAAACAATACAATATGAAAGCATGCTTCAAACCAGATGCTGCTTTGTTTCTGTCCAAACAGTTTGAAGAGGCTGTTAAAATGCTTCAAGTTGCTGTTTATAGAGGGTCAAATGAACATTTTTCAATGAAATGTGTCCCTTCTGGTTCCTTAATGATTAAATACAGTGGAACAATAGCCATTTAAAATAGCAAGAGAATATCCGATGATTTTTTATTGTTAGAATTGTTAAAATAGGAGGAGTTGAAAAGCTTTGTGTGAGGTGAGAGAAAAAATGCTCTGACAGCATCAGAGCCACCTCAAAGAATTTTGACAATTTGTCCAAAAATTACTACACTTTCCAAGGAGCCTTTTGCAGAACTCCCAGGACAATAAGAGCATCTTTCCTTCACTCAGAATGGCAAACAACTTTTCCCACTATTCCCCCCCAACTGCCTTCCCCAGCAGCTCCACTATTATGGGGTGAAACTTCATCAGTGTCAACTGTAAACACTGGTATGAGGAGAGATGCATGCAAACTCCACTACCTATAAAGGGACAAGGATTCCCAACCTCAGTAGGCTCGCTAGGACAAAAAGGAGCCAGGATGCTTCTGGTTTATTTGTGGATCAGTCCCAGATATAAAAGCTTATCAAAGACTTTAGAAAGTGAACTAGCATTTCCAACATAGACTTTCATGCAACCTGCCAGATGAATCCTATGTATTTGTGCTTTTGAGAAGGAGCTCTCTAACTCAAGACTCTGTTTGCCTCCTGGAAGCATCCAGCACTCCTGCTCGCCTGTCAGCATTCAGCCCACTGTAGATACTCCACTTGTTTACATGTCATTAAAATTGCAATTGGAGTTTTGTCACTAAACCTTCAACCTCTAGAACCCACTCTCTTCTAAAAACAGAGCTGATTTATTACTGAAAAAGTAGTCTGTCTTTGCACAAAGACACACATTCGTAATGTCATGTTGACCTAAGATTGAAGCTGATCTTATTTGATGAGAAACCCACACATTTTCAAAAAAAATAGGGGAAAAAAGTAAGCAAAGCTTTTGTTCTAAATGGTCTGGAACAAAACTGTACTTCCTTTCATGTTTGATCAAAGCCTTAGTAACTTGTCAGGATTCTGAAAATCGGAGCTATTAGGTTACTACACTGCTGTAGCAGCCCTATGGAGCAATACCACTCGGTCTTTGTGACTTTCACTGGCCATATTTAAACGTTGCAGGGCAATAATTTGCTTCACAATGAAAACAAAGTCATTTCTGTTAAGCTTACATTCATTTAATACAGTGTTAGAGAGTTTGACTTTTTGTGTAAACATAACTCGAAACACCGTTAACAGGTAATTTTTCTGCTATTTACACTTCTGTAGTTAGTTACTCAAAATTATCTGTAACTTCCTTATGTACCAGGAGCTTTATAAGGCATATAATTAATAAGCAAAATTCTTATCAAATCGGATCAATTTACAACAGGTATATAATTGTTTTCCTTAAGAATTTTCCTAGCATAAGGAAGCATGTAAAGCCTATTGGCAGATTCACAGCAGTTTCTGTGTTTCTGGGAGAGATATACTGTGTAGAATGCACTTTGTATATACATGCATAAACACGTATATATAAAAGCATACTTAAAAGTATATGTAAAAATGTGAGAGTGCTTGAGTGTATATGGCTTTCAGCAGCTCCCCTTGTTCCCCAGCTCCTGTTCCATCTCTACAGTCTTCCCCTCCTCTTAATCTGCTTCTCACAACACCCTCACCAACGGGCTCAGAATGCACAATACAGACTTGGGTATATTGGGAGATGATGGCTTTTATTGGATAAAAATTCAGCAAAATGGGTAAGAAAAGGTCACTAGTACGTTGAAAATCCCACTAGCCATCTAAGATGGGTATAGTAGCCAGCCTCCTTCTAACAGACTCCATTTCCACAGATAACAACTGATGCCCATTAGGCCCAGCTCAGCTGCACACATTAAGCTCTTTGCACTGCATGAACTCCCATACTAAGTAAAGTGCATCACCGTAACAGATTTTCTGCAGCTCTACCTTAGCTTCCTCAAGAACTATGGCAAAAATAATGGTATTTGTTCATTACTGTCCCTCCTTTAGCTCTCTTTAGTTACATAATTATCCATCCCTTTCTGTCTTCAGAACAAATTTTAAAAGTACACAAGGGACAAAATCAGTTGCTTTTATATTTAAACAAAATACCTTCCTGTCCTCAGGTACTGTATTCCAACTCCCGAGGAAATACAAAATAAATCCTTTGCCATCCAAGGAATTTTGTCAAGTTTAAACCATTACATCAGCAGAAATCATGGCCCAGATCCTTTGATATGGGGGGCACAAGTCATGTAATTTTAATTGGGCTTCTTTCCAAACTCCAGAAAGGATCTAGTGAAAGAAGTGAGTGTAACAAGTGACGGACCTCCAGTATTTGACTCATGTTAGTTCTAGTTTAGCAATGTTATTCCAGGGTGCAGAAATAATAGCTAATCACTGCAATGGATTGCTTAGAGGATAATAACAGGTGTTAGAACTATTAAAAATCATTTAATAATTAAAAAAATAGAGTGACAGATGGCTATCAGAATGTACTTAGCTGAAGTCAATCCTGCCTTCAGGCAGAACGATGGGCCAGATGATCTCCTTTTATGACCATTTTATTATATTTTATTCTACCATTTGATGATCCACTTTCCTCAGTTTTTTGGGAAATCTTCATGTGTCCATCTGTGAGGAGATATGTACAGGGCACGAAAGAAGTTCTCTCACCACCATTTGAATCTTGCAGGGAGAGACAGAAATGCCAGACCATCTCTTTTCCACGTGCACAGAAGCATGCACAGTCAGGAAGTAGAGAAGATGCAATGTTAGCCTCTTTAATCAGTCCTTCTTTTGACTTTTTGCCACCCTACTCAGATCTGCTAGCCAGGGCTAGCTCAAAGAACTTAGCAAAAGAGAAAGGAATGCTAGCTTTTAATTCCTGTTAGGATGGTTACAGCTCAGCCCTCTGTCTTTAACACTGATCTTCCTCCACACAACATGAGAGTGAGTCCTTTATGAATTCATATCCAGAAGAAATTTCTCCATGAAATTGTTCTTCTCCTCAGTGATATTGCAGTTCGGTGACTTTTCAAAAAAGCTCTTTTTAGAACAGAAAAGATTTACTTCTCCCTAGTAAATTTATCTAAGAACAACACCAATCTGTACCTGCCCAAAGAGTTTGTATGTTTCCTACCTGTGATATCTCTGTCAAATACTTTATTTTTGATTATGTTTCATAGACCTTACAGTAAGGTCATCAGCAGTGGCTTGCTGTCTGAGAGATTTGGAAACACAGCTGAATTTTTGATTGCATCAGCTCAGTTTGTGAGTTATGAGTTTCTGTTTCTGCTGCTAGCAGTCAGCTGTTATCTTCGGGATGCTTTAAGTGAGCATCACGTCAAAACAAAATCCCTAAATTGCCAATATTATGCCCTAATTTTCAAGAAGACTTTTTGATATTTGAGATTTTCTTACAAATGGTCAGCCCACCCACACACTGCACAGAAAAATCATCACTCATGGAGTGTGGATGGGCTGAGCTATTGAATGAGCCACACATACATTTACAAAAACATTTTACATGTGGAAAGTCAAGTTTTATCTTTGGCAGCTCCACTGAAGAATGGAATATGATCCTGAATTGAAAAACTGATGCTTACAAAGGGGAATCCAGTTCTCCTTTCACTAACAGAGATGTAAACCAGAAGTATGCCTTTGACAGCCAGTGGTGCTCCACTGCACCACGCAGGGAATCGGGGCCAGGGCAAAGAGCTGGACTGCTGCCAAGCTGAAGCAGTATTGGGTTGATACCTGCTCTGAAATCCTAGAGAAACCCTCATCTCTCAGTTTATCAACTCACGACTACAGATGCTTAAATAATAAAGAAAAAGCCCCTGTGTGTTTGTGAAATCTGGCCTTTATTTTATATCACTCTCATGACAAAAAAAAGAGTTTGAAAAATGTCTTAAACCACTACTTGGGGATTTTCTCCAAGCACTATGCCAGCTGCTCCCAGCCTCCATTGTGAAATGATGGGCTGTTGGCATAGCCAAACTACTTTACACTCCAGCAACCACTGGATGCATAGCGGCCCTTTGGGAGTCATTACCAACTGGTGTAATTTAGGGCAGCCCTGAGGCAGCTCTAAGTCACAGTCTCCAGGAACTGGAGGCTATAAAGGTGGCATAACACCTCTCCTTTAGGTCTATAATCTGCAATAACATTTACAATACAGACTGCATCGTATTATTTCCATGTTTAATTAGAGTAAAGAATATCAAACATTTTACTTTAACGCTACCCCGTGTGCTGTTACCAGCTCTGTATGTGATTTAATGGGTGATCAATCATTCACATATCAGTGGTGATGTAAACCTGATGTTCATTTGTTCCTTTTCACTTCATGCATGGATCTCATGTAACAAGAAAAGAAATATCTACCAGGAATGTGGTAGTTCTGCATTGCTGCTAAATCTCAGCAAGCCCTTCCACAATCCAAGAAATAAGGTAGCATCAGTTTACAGACCAACTTTTCAGTGGCATTGTTCCAAGTCAGTGCTATTGGCCAGTCTGGCTTATGCTTGCCTTCCGTGGCCAAATACGTGATGCTTGACATGTCAAGTCAGCTGCTGTTTTCTTTTAAGAGAGAAGATATTGTTGATACAGCTGTGAAAGGATCTTTTTCCTTTTCAAAGAATTATCACTAAATTACATTAAATAGAGAGAGACCCTCTTCATTGCTTAACAAATGCCTGTAAATGAAAACACTGAAGATGTTGGTAGGAAGGTATATTTTTGCCCTGTCATCATTTTCCATTCAGTCTCTTTTCACCACCCATTTGATCTGGTGCTGCTGTCCACTTATATTTCAAATTAGTATTATCCTGCCATTCATCTTCAGATACCACTTCTGCTGAAATCAACAGGAAAACTGCCATCATGAAAACTGAAGGATTAGACCTCTTGAGGGAAGAACTGTGAGATTTATTCCACTGTTTCAGGCCAGTGAACTGAGTCCTGCTGAGCTTGGGAAGTGATGGGGCCAAGGACAGCCAGGGTTGGTGCTGTCTCATGGCAGACGACAGAGGAGCTGTGGTGGGCAGTGGGAGCTGGATGGGAACCCACGAGTTGGCACAGAACATGAATGCCTTCCTCCAAGGGGTATCCCTAACCTCTGTGCTGCTCTGCAAGTGCTTCCCTATCATTTTATAGGACAGCTCCCCATCACTTCTCTCCAGAAGCAACCAGAAACGTGCTAGGGAAAATAGGTTATTATTTTGCCACTGATAACAATACAACTTTGTTATAATCGTAACGATAAAACAAAAACTGACAAGCTTCTCTGAGGTGCTTTTAACCTTAATAAGAGCTCCATTAATTTTTCTTATTATTGACGAAGCAAATTAAAACATATCTCAATACAAGCAAAACATAAAAAGGGCATCAAAACCAAACTGAAATCATTGAATCTTATTTGTAGAGAATGCCATTAAAATAATGTAAATCTGCTTCTGTAAATTAACTTCATGCATAACTAGAAATGATTAGCATGCATATATACAAACCTCTGTGTTTGTAATTTTGACATATATCTTAATAAACTCCTTTTTTTTTTTTTTAAATTTATTTATTTGGTTGCACTCTGGAAATGTTACCCTCTCTGAATGCACAGTAAATTAGTGGAAGAACCAGCTTGTGGAAGGGCTGTCACTGTGTCTCCCAGGCTGTAGTGAGAAGCATGGCAAAACCAGCCAAGTAATAACTGTTCCACACAATGAGAGCATATGGGGACACCTGAAGTCATGAACAACAGATATTTACAGTAATGCACAACTAGTACTTTTAGACATCTACAGGAGTGGAGTTCATACATGATCCTGCATCAGCTGAGATTTTTCCTAAGCAAGGCCAAAGAAGGAATTGACAGCCTTTTAATCACTGTTATGCCAGCTGGAAAAGGGGAGAGTATTAACAAAATAAAACCGCAAACCACCACCACCAACAACAAAAAACCAAACCTTCTCTAGCTTTACTTTGTGAAAACCATTGTGGGAGCAATCACTGCAAATAAATACCACTAAGTAGACACACAGACTTTGTTGAGACAGTTTTCAAGACAATCCATCAAGGATCTATAAGCGTTGTTTGAATGTTTGAATGAGTGGTAGAAGGTGGATAAGAAAGTGGTGAAACTGAGTTTTTACGTCAGTAAAAAAAAAACATTTTTTGTAGGAGCTCTTACATGAATTCACAAATATTTGTAATCTTGTGGATACCTGGAAAAGTCACAAGAGGAACCTGACCCAAGATCCCATTCACCAATATCCTCTACCAGCTTTGCTGACTTCAGGTATTCTAAGCAGATATGAATCCAGCTCAAGCATCTGCCACGCGGCATTATAGCTAGCAAGCTCTCCGTAGGCTAGTTCTTCCAAATCCGGGAGCAAAAGGAATAGCAAACAACCTCTGCCAAGCTCTTGGTGCCTTAAGAGCCTGAAGGAATTAAATCCTCCCTCCATGTGTTCGTGACAGACTTCATTTCAGTGCTTGTTCTTGTACCCTTTGAAAACAATAATGTTTTCGAACTAGGAATGGGCATTTGGGAATAACAGGATAAACAAACAGGAATAGGCAATGCTGTGATGTTTTTCTTTTCTTTGTCTCACCCCTATCCCTCCTTAGATACAGTCTGATTTTAACTTAACTATTTCCTACTTCTGCCTGCATCAGTGTGGAACCTGCAAATTTATACAAGGCAGTTTAGTGTTTGAGGATAGAGATAATAATCCACATTTTCTGAAACTAGCCAAGAGGGTAGGCTCCCGCCTCGAATTATTTACATTCTCTGACCCTTCAGGCTCAGCTTTTTAACCAATCAAATTTCTCTAGCAGAATTTGTAGCCCAACGCGTTTGTATTTTACACATTTGCTGTTAAAAGCAAAGCAGAATTTTACAAGTATCCGACATATTCTTCAAAGCACATCTGGTGGGTACGGACACTGATCATTAGACTAGTTCTGCAAACCGATAACGTGTCAAAGCTTTGACAAAAGTACTTATGGTAGATGTCAATCACTTTTCTTTGCCAGTTTAAACACATACCCTTCTGGGAATAATTTTGATCAATTCTGGCACATGAAACATAATGAACAATATCTTCAGGCTTTGTAGATGAAAGTGAGTCCATGTATTATATGTACTAAATGTGGATCACTAAACAATTAAGAGAAAGGAGGAGAATATTTAAATATCTTATCAGCAAAAATCTATGAGAAAAAAGCAGTCAGAGTAAGGGAGTTCCTGGCAAATAAGGACTGCAGGAGGGACAGAGAGGACAGTGGTGACACAGTCCAACAGTCACCAGCATCACTCACATCTGACTTTGAATTCCTCTCCCCCTCCCAATGCCCTCTTCTGCCTAATGGACTTTCTCTTGCACAAAGTTAATAAGGATCACAGGTGAGGAAGGATTATATGAAGAAGGGTTCTTAAAAGTGAGAGGGCCTGAATTTGCACAGCAAAAGGAAAACAGCAAATAAATAATCCTAGCCTGCTTTCTGTCACTCGTGAATTCTTGTGTTATTCCTCAGTTTCTCCTTGTTTTCTGGAAGGGGAAGATACTTCTAATGTCAATGACAGAGCAAGAAATGGGGTCTCCAAGAAGGATGAGAGCTGATCTTACCTGAACTTCTGTTACAGTGGAGGATTGCATGCGTGATGCATGTTAATGGACATGGATTTTCACCTGTGCATTTCCTGAACTACATTTCAGTGGATTGCATGTTAATAACGAAGTGAGAGTAAACAAAAATTCAGAAGAGCTGTAAATCCTACTTCCGTTCTATAAGCTGCATTAACATAGCAACTTTTATCTACTATCTATTATGATCTATTATCATGGATCTTTTTGGTCTTTCACACAAACATGCTGACCTCTCAACTATGTACTGGTAGAACATTTCAGATCTGCTGAATACAGTAGGTATTTATGCTTTTGGTTTAAATGGAGATTACAAATTATTCGCCTTTTGCCACACACAATATGCATATTATGGCGTGGATATTGTGTTACCAATTCACTGTAACTAAGTACTTCAGTGCTCAAAAAAGCAATTTTTGACCCAACAGACCATAATAGAGCCTTTCAAGCTTGTTTGAAGCAGCTGCTATAAATTGAAAAAATCATACAAAATGTGCTGTACACAGAGCAATTTAATATGTAGAAATGTGCGTTTTCAGTAAGATATGATGGCACACACAAGATATTTTAAATAAAAGGAGGTACTGGTCCTCATTATCGTCTGACAGTGAGGAAAGCTTCAGATTAGACCTGTCAATAGCTAGCTAACAGGTGAAGTCACCAAACTACCTCCCCTTTCTGCTGTCCAGGGTGATGCCATTTTTGGCTTAACGTGAGCTTTTATGGGCATGTGAAAGCAGTGCTGTAGTACTGAGAAACTCTGGGAACCAGACAACTCAGCCAAAAATGTATTTTAAAAATATTTTTAGTGCTTTAAATAAAAACACATTCTTCTTCTTCTTCTTCTTCTTCTTTTTTTTTTAATGTGGTTTTCAGTATGTTCCATCTTTTTAAATTTAGTCTATTGCGTCAATATTTTATATGCCATCATGAATGCTGTCCTCTTGTTAATGAAATGGTGATTCAAGCCACAAAATTAAAACCAGTTGGTTTGTCAAATCCTGAGCTTAAAAACAACTCTGTAAGATGACTGTGGGGAAAATATACAGAGCCTTTATAATCTGCTCTTAGCTATTAAACTAGTAATGGTAAGAGCTCCCTTAGGATTGCCCCAAATGAGGATCTTTTTTCCATTTGACAAGGACTGAGGATGCCACCTGACCTCCAAATGCCAATCCAGAAGAAAATAGAGCTCTTACAGACCCTCTGTCATGTCTGTCAGTCTCATAAGGGTGTATCAGACACCATATTGCGTTCCAGATGGCACTGGACACTCCTTTTTGGGCCAGTGAACCAAACCTGAGAGGTTTATACCTTAAATTCTTAATACAATTTGTATGTGTGTGAGAAAACATGCATACATGTGTGATTCTCCATATGTGATCACAAATGTATGTTGATGTATGTATATATATGTATGTAGTAGTAGCAGAAATGCTGAGTCACAGCTTGAAGCAGCTGGTGGGAAGGCAGGGCCAACCCAGGGAGCTCAGGTGCATGCAATGTACCTGAGTGATTGGAAGGGGTGGAGCCAGGAGGCGCCCCTTCCCAGACCTCACTTAAGGGTTGGCAGGGTTAAGATACCTGGAGGTTTCTTTCTGAGGTCTTCTGAAGGTGAGCAGTTTGTTTGCTTTGGTAGTGTTTGTTTGTTTGTTTGTTTGTTTGTTTGTTTTTCCTCCCCCCCCTTCTACTCCTCTGCCTCCACCCTTTGTTTCTGTGTTTATGGCTGCTATATTTGGGTTTATCCTCACTTGCTGTACCCTAGGACTTTGCCACTCTGCTCTTATTGCTGTGCTTTCCATTGCATTGTAGTATTAATTAGCAGAATAATTTTAACTTGGTAGAAATTGATACAAATTATATTTTTTTCCTTAAAAAAAATACTGCTTATATATTTAGTTTTATTTTTAGTAAGAGGACTGAAGCATGTAAAGCTCAGAATATTTGTCTCTTCCACTAAATAATCATTACAAGTTCTAAATAGGGAAACAAGTGCCAGAGCCAAAGCATGCTGAAGTTAATATGAGTCTTTTCATTGCCTTCAATGGGCTTTGAATCAGAGTCCAAGCTTTAACTGTTGCAGAACATCTTCACAACCACAACATTTTCTGTGGTACTCTCTGTAGGCACAATGGTAGAACTTGGGAAAACAAATGTGGTGTTGATGGTGTGATCTCTGCTTTTATTGCACACAAAAACCAGGTCCTGTGAATGTCAGCCATGTTAATATACATAATCAATTTATCTATGCATGCAAGGCTGGGTGGCTAATATCTGTTTAGGACAGAATATGACTCATTCTGATGCTTCTGAAACCACTGACAAAGAGGAAGATAATATGCTAGTATCAGTGTATTTGCTTAAAATAATACTTTTCTAATTTTGATAAGTTCTAAATTGTCCTTCTTCTAAATGATGGCTGTTAAAAAGTTTCTAAAGGCAGTGAATTTGTGTGCAGCGTTTCAAACATGGACTTAGCAACAGGAGTCATGCTGGATGGAGAGCATGCGAGTATCTGTATGTTTGATTTCATTTTTAGAAACTATGGTGAACTTGCTAAGTAACTTGCCCATCTCTGATAGAATGGCTGTGTAATACATTATACAGTGTTTCCAGCTAAAAGCTATCTGACGTGTGTTTTGAAGATAAGCTGAGGAGGTCTTTCCTCATTCCCTACCTCAGATATGTAATGCAATAACAGACATTACACATTACAGTGACGTTCCATTATGGTGCACAGCATCATACAGTCTTAGCTCCTGAAGGGAAAAAATGACCAGTGGAAATTGAAGCTAGCCTGTGGACCTAACCAATAATTCACTGGATCTCGTTCAGCTGAGAAGCTAGATTCTTTTCAAACAGATACACATATATGTACACCTATATAACCTTGAGTTTAACAGATTTTTTTAGTAGAGAGATGTCTGATTAATAATGCATTTAAATTCTGTGGCAACACTGTGGCAAAAAATGGGCTATGCAGTATCCATAAAAAGGAGATGGATTTCAGTGGGCCCCTTTTGTAGACTTTGAAAACATTGCCAGCTCTCAGAGTATGTTGACTATCTGGAGAATGACTTCTTATATCCTTGTCAAATTTACATATCATACTATTAAAAAATATTATCCACAGGAGTTGGAGAGCAGTGTCACAGTTAAATTTATCTTGTCTGTAGGAATGTGGATAACCTGATACATAAAACTACATCTCAATTGGGGGATGGCATCCAGTGGTAAAAGCTGAACGCTAAAGGTCTCTTCAGGGCATTGGCAATACCCTGCCAATAGATAGACTGTACATGTCATTTAAGCCAGCTGAGTACTGCTTTTCCTCTCCCTCCCTCCAGTTTTTCCATTCCCCAAGGGGCAATCCTTTGGCGAACAACCCATTTAAGTCAAACAGCTATCATGTAGAAGTGAAGACGAGCAACAAAGCACATCCAAGGGAAGCAAGTTAAGATCTAGGCCCTGAAGTTTGGGGGGGATGGGGGCAGGCTAAAGAAACTGAGCCAAAGAAATTCTAAAAAGGCACTTTTTTAGCTTAAAAAAAAAATAAGATTAGAAACTGGCTTGTATGAGCCCAACTGTGATTAAAAAAATAAATCTTTTATAGTTAAGACAGGATTTTTTTTTCTTTTTGTTCTTTGACTTTTTCTTGCAGAGAAAGAGGCTATCTTCACTTAATCAGAGCAAAGAAAGAGTGGCTGAGGCAGAAGCAGCATCATGTGGGTGAAGGTCAGGCCAATTTTCACCCATGTGATGCTGCTTTATCACTCATGGAACAAAGATTAAGGCCTTTCTTTTCTTTATCCTTTTGTGCTTTCCCCCATTACTTTAACAGATCTGAACAAATCCCAGGCAGTTCATCCAAAAGTTCCTTTTAGCTACATTTAGTTCAGATCCTCTAAATTCCACATAAGTCTTCATGCTATACCAACATGAAGAGGCTATAAAACGCACATGTGTAGGGAGAAAAAAATGTTATAGAAAAACACAAAAATCACTGCACGGGACATGATGACAGCAAAGGCCTTGTGAGCTGCGAGAAACTAGGCACATTCAGACATCAAAAATATCAGCGTCACTATGCCCTTATTTTAGAAGAAATGTGCTTTTTCTAAGATACCAAAATGATGCATTAACATTGATGTTTGGTTAAGATGATGTTAACACAATAAAACTCTAGCTAAGCTCTGAGGTTCTGAAAAATGACATTAGAAATGCATAGCTCACTGCTGCCTGTAAGGATCTGTAAATAAGTTATAACACAAAACATGATCATACATTGCATATGTTTATATGTCTTATTGATAGCTAGGTTAATCATATTACTCCAGAACTGTATCAATTGCAGAAGTATGAGAGAGTGCAGTTTTTACTCAAATTACTGAGAGGATTGACTGAAAGAGCAATTGTCTGATTTGACTCTGCATTTCAAATCTTCGGTTTATTCAGGTAGGGTGAAGCAAGCGTTCATAACTTAATGTTTATCTCTTTCAAATCATAACGGTTAAGGAATTGATGTTTGTTAGTGCATTTATTTCAATGATATTTTAAAATGATTTCTACAATATGTTGAAATGAAATACCATCAATTGCATAATCATAATGAGAAGCAGATATATTTATGTGACAGGTCCCTATAACATTTGCAGTTTTTCAGAAAACTAAATCCATAACACTTTACATACTAAAAGATACAGAAGATAAAGCAACTAAGCATTTTGTGCTACTCTTGTTTACTGGAGTAAAATCTTGGCCTCACTGAAGTAAAGAGAAATACTGGCTTTGACTTCAGCTCTACCCAGAGTGAAGAACTGAAATAGTTCAGAGAGGTCTTTTATTCTTTGAGTAATTTTGTGATGTGTGAACTACTGATGTAACTGTGAGAAGTCAGCACAGAATCATTTTTATTCAAAAAGACTGGTAAGTCCAACCATCAACCTAACACAACCACATCCCTAAGGGCTGTGCCCACATGTCTCTTAGATCACCAGGGACAGTGCCTCCATCACCTCCCTGGACATCCTGTGCCAGTCACCCTTTCTGTAGTATTCCTTCTAGTATCCAGTCAGAATTTTCCCTGGCACAACTTGTTGGGGCTAATGCCTTGCAATGTTGCTTTTCACCAGAAAAATGAGCTCAACACCCACCTGGTTATAATCTCTTTTCAAGGAGCTGTAGAGAGTGATGTGATCGCCCCTCACCCTGCTCCTCTCAAGGTTAAACAGCTCCAGTTCCCTCAGCTGACTTTTTTTTTCTTTTTGTACAAACTGCTTTGATAGGTTAAGTGTACTCCTGCTCAGAGTAATGAAAGGCCAACAAATGATGTTCTGCATACAGATCATGAAGACATAGTATTCATGTTGCTTATACTGGAAAACAACTTCATGTGCATGTTCAACATTTGTGGTGAAGTTCGAAGCACTCGCATTCTCTTAGAAAACCAGAAGATACCACTTTTTTTTTTTGGGGGGGGGACAATTTTCTGCTTTAGATACAGAATACAAGAAGTCCAGGAAGTTTGTTTCACAGACTCTGATAAATTAGGTTTAACAAAAGCTTCAAGAACCTTTCTTATTCCTACCTAAACCCCACCTCCTTTCTTCACAGAACTCCGAAATGTGTTTTCCTCTGGCTATTTTGGTAGACTATAATTTTGTGCTTTCAGAAGCAGGTGACAATTTATCATCCTGCCTGCGATTCCTCAGTTAGTTCATCTTTGTTAGAAATATCTATCTTCTGAAACAGCTACAGATGAAGAATTGTTAGATATTTTTTAGTTTCTAAAAGGCTCTGATTTTAAAGAAATATTTTCTGTCTCAACAGATGCAAAGGGTTGAGAGCTGTTGGCTGCAGCAGCCAATGAAACATGACAAACTCCGGAGTGGGGTTTAGCTGCTCAAAAAATTTTCTGCCCTCAATCCACCCATTCCCTTTGTGCTTTTCATTCTCCATTGGAGGAATATGAATTTGAGTAAATGCCATGTGACATTGTGGCTGCTGTGGAATTTATTCATTTTTCTTGAGTAGGAGATCAATTAGTAATTACTTAAGGGCAGTCCTTATAGGCCATCTAGGTTGGCCCTTAATTAAGCAACAAGACATGACAGGCAATGTATTTCTGGGCAATTTAGCACATCTCTCAGGGAGTTTTTAAGGCATGAGGCCGAAGGTCAAGTGACTTTAACCACCTGAGAAGTGCAAAAATCCCTTAGAAATGCACTGTCTAGAGTGACTTATTGCTGTTATTAAATGGAATTTGTGAATAAAAATAAGAAAGAGTGTCAGCCCCAGGCATGAGCAGGGCGTATTAACATGGATATGACATTGTTGACAGCTAATCTAAAGCTCCATTTGTGTCCTGAGCTCTAGAGCTATTTCTTCACACTGTGTGTTAAAGCAATGAAGATGCATGATGTCCTTCATCCATACTTTTATCAGAGCTGTCCAATAGGACTAACACCATTTTCAGAACTTTGCACTGCACATCAGCTTTCAGGGGGCTAAAATAAAGCTAAATCTTGTACATGTAGTATCTCATTTCTGGATAAAAACATAGAATTCTCCTGAAATAACAAAACTTCTTTCCTAAGATGCAAAAGGACAGTCTTCTGACAACCTGAGATCTGCCTTGTAAATGTTTTCTCCTGGCTCATCTGCTCCTCGTGCCTGCTCCTGGGCTTGCTGGGTCTGACCACACATAGTGCTGAGAGGCTGAAGGAGTGTCTCCAGCAGCTGTCTCATTGGCAGAGACAATTCCAAGACCTTCCTCTTACACACAGTTTTGTCTTTTTTTCCTCATCACAACATTAATTTCAGCTTTTTAAAGAGCATACATACTTTCTAAACACCTTGAGTGTGTATGCTGACACTGCCAAAACGCTGCTTGTTTCCTGAAATTTGGAACTGCAGAAGAGGAGCCGAACATCTGTTGTAAATATTATCTTTCCCCAGACTGACTGTGAAGAGACGTACGTATTTTTGGTCTCTTATTTCTATTGGCTTAATTAATTCATAGGGTTCTTGATGTGTTTGTTATTATCCTTATCCTAAAGCATGCTTAATCACTTGTTGGGTCTGTTTGTTGATCTGTGGTAACACCCATTTTCAAAGACCAAAGTCTTGTTTTAAGAACAGAAGTGGCTGGCTCAGCTCCTAGTCCTACTCTGCTCAGTCAGAATGACTCAGGTTTGCTGTCCTGCGGGATTACAGTGCAGCTGCAGGTGGATCTGAAGAGGTAGTGCCTGGTGGTTCTGATACAGTGCAGCTGCGTTTTCCAGGAGGCTCCATAACTACACAGTATGCGGTGTCCAGTTTTTCTGCACATTCACAAGTATGTCTGATAAGCTATGAAAGTAATGGATTTATGGCGCATACCTCAAATATTTTAAGGGCATGTGGACACACATTTGTGTCTGGGAAACCTTGGGCAGAAACGTGGAAGTAGTGATGTGAAGTCTTTGCTTAGGCACACAGGAAATGAAGAAGGCACGTCTGGACCTCTCTACGTACATGGATAATTTGGGGGAGTTGTTGTAGGATTATAATGCAGAAATATTTTGTAGGCACAGGGAATATATCTTAACCACAATGGAGTATTTGAGTTTGTTGTGGTAGCGTTAGTGCAAAGAATGGTAAAACTGTCATGAGAATGTGGACTGTGGTTTGGATTGTGCTGAAGGTGGTACTAGGCCACAAGGAATGACTACTGAGTTGTGGTTTGCAATTCAAGGCTTCCCGAACAAAACAATTAGCCTTCATGGTAGGAAACCCGTCCACAAAGCCTGTACCTAAAGCCACCCTCATCATCCCACACAGTAGAGGACAGTGTTCTAAGACTTGTAGGAACTTCTGCCAGTTGTCTGGATTCAGCATTTACTGACAGTTCTGAACAATTTCAGGAATGATTGAAAGTATGAAAAAAGAAAAAAAAAAAAGAGGGGTGAAGAAAAAAACCATGAAGTTGAGAGCACGTTTTACTGTGCATTGGCTTCTTGCTGTGTGATTTCTGTTTTAGCTTCAGTACTGCTACCTGACTACCTTGATGCAAAGTTTTTAGGGTCCACCAAACCTGCATTTGCCCATATCTAATTGGCCACACCTGACTGAAATGCATGAGAACCCTCCTAATGACTGCCTGCTGAGCCAAGCAGAAACACAGAAAAATCTAAATATTTTCTTTCAAAGAGCATGCAGCAACTGCTGAGCACTTGTGCTACACTCCCAGCTGCCGGCTCCCCACCTTGTCTCTTTTGGCACTGGGTGCCAGCAGCGCCAATGCTCAGGTCAGGCACCATGGGTGCATCTGGGCAACCTTCTGCTGTTTTTCACAGCAGAAAGAGGTGTTAACGTAATAGAGCCATCCTCATCAAAGGGTATTCATCATAGGTTGTTTTGCAAGAGCAAAACTTCTTAATGAATGATCAATGAATGATCGTGACATTTACAGATGTTGCTTTTAGTATGAAATCCAGTATAAATTCTACCCCTTCTCTTTTATCATTCACGCTTTTCAAAAGGAAGTTATCAAATTTTGGTTGACAGAGCTATTGAAAAAGAAAAGCAAAATGAATAAATAAATAGAGAAAGTCATTACAATGAAGAAAGATATGATAGTCCTGGGTTGAAAGAGGAAAATACATTTTTTAACCTGATCTAGCTGTGGTGTCCCTGTTCATTGCAGGGGACTTGGACTAAATGGACCTCAGATGTCCCTTCCTATTCTAAGGATTCTATGAAATGAAGAAATGAGATTCAAAGTGGAATCAAAAGGAATGTAACATAATAGAAAAGCAATGAGAGGAAGATAATTAGAAAGCAATGAAGACCAAGTGAAAAACACTTTAATTCTGACAAAGATCTAGACATAAGAACAAGATGATTATTTTACACTTTAAGTACTGTGACACACTTCCAATACTTCTGAGTATTCCAACTATTTATGCCCTCTAAAATTACACATTATGCTATCAAAAAAGGTATTTATTAGGAATATCTGCTATTTTTTAGAATTGATACATCTCCTACAGCTTAAAACATTCAGTTGCAGTGCATCCAGACTTGAATAAAGGTAATAAAAGAAAGAGAGGTGAACACACTCCAACGATCTTTTGGTTTATGTTTCAGTTCTTTAGGAAAGATCTGTTCTACTTTCTTAGAAGACCAGAACTACGTGATGAACAGAACTTGCTATTCCAGAAGGAAGATGAGGTGAAATGAGCTAAATATCAGTATTCTATATATCTGGGGATACAAAATTTTATTGGCAGTTTAATATAGAGGATTAATGAAGCATATACACAAGCACTTCTATAAAATTGATATATATTCTAGCATATATAGCACATATATCATAGCATATCAAATTTTGTGTAAGTTTTTCCACTATTGAAACATAACTAAAATATACTTCCACTTTTTCTTTCTCCTGCTATTCTCAGTTCACTGGATACATTTGCAAGAAGGTACATATACTTGACACTAATATCCACGTGAATACTGGCATGATGGTTAGCGAGAAAGCACAATGGAAACAAAAGACCACTTGTGCCTATTTTTTAATTCATTATTTATTTGAATTAATTTTATGGCAACATTGATAGGTTTTTTTCATTGCATCTGTGCATTACTGTGGGGAGGAAAAAAAATCCCACCCAACAATCAAAGTCTGTGGCCATGATTTTTTGGTAAGTGATGTAAAAGAGATATGTCTTTGAACTTGTATTTAGCTACAGAGAGTTTACACAGCTTTTAAAGGCATCTTTCTTTTTTTAATAACACAACTCATGCTCCTCAGGCTCCAGCACGCACCAATTATTTGTACAAACTCTATTTCTCCTTTGAAACACGAGCTCTGTTCAGAAAAGATTTCCTGTCTCTAAAGATGGCTTGTTAAAAGCAAAAGAAATGCACTGAAATTAATTATTTGACACTTCTTTTCCTAATATCTTGTAAAGAGTAATAATATCCATATGTGCTTTAAAATATTTCTAAAAATTTTTCATGGAGTGATGTAGTTTTGTATTTTAAAAACTATGCATTTTAATGAAACAATCGTTATCAGTAAAGAAAGGGTCTGCAGTTTTCAAGAACATCTCAGCCTGTGTTTCGTTTGGAATTTCTGAAGACTTTCCATTGACGTAACATTTACTTTCGAGGTGTGTAATTGGGACTCAGCATGCTCTGTGCTGTACTCTTTGATGTTCAGCAGTGCTGTTTAAAGAAATGAGTTAGAACTGGGAATCCAGTATCTGCTCGGGAAATTCTTAAACCCACAGGATGGCTGCCTGTTTTTTCCTTCTCTTTTTGTGTGTGTTTGTAGCCTTTTTCTTTAGGATTCCTGAACTGACATAATACAAGCAAGGTCCCAATTAGCTGGATAAGCAAGTCAGGTTTTCTGCTGGGATTAAAAACACTCAATAGAGCCAGGAAACCAGTTGGTTAAATTCATATTCAGAGGAACTGTGGTGGTTTTTGTTTGGAGATTTTTCTGTTGTTTTGAGAAGAGGGATTTTTTTTTCTCCCTTAACTAAAAAAAAAAAACTGTCTGATGAGCTATTCATACCTCAGGGAATAACACCACATTATTTTCCTGCTTCTGGTGTATTAATTTGTCTCTTTAAATTGACATCAGCTGAGGCCACTAAGACCCTCACACCAAAAAAACTTGTGACCCCCTGTACTGCCTTCAAGGCTCCTTTTCTACTTCATAGTTTGCTTGTTTTTTTGTTTTAATTTGAGGTGTGCTACATATTTTGGAGGCTGTTTCACATATTATGGTAACCTAATCATCTCTGTCCCTTCTGTTTCTCCCTAGTAAAGTGCTAGACCCAGCTCCGTCCGGACAATAATTTTTCCTCTGAGCTGATCTTTTATTACCATAGAAGAAAACAATGCAGTCCAGAAGCAGTAGATGACAAACGTTTCCAGACTTCTTAGCTGTTTTCATTCTGGGAGCACTTTCTTAGTTTATATTTCTATACTCAGTTCTTTTTCTTTCTCTCATCCAGGATTGTCTACCATATAGCTTGGACAATTCTTCTAATAGTGGGCTCCAGGGAACCGTCTTTGGGCTTTATCTCACTTACTCAGCTTCTACTCAAGACTACTGTGCATCCTAAGCTTTCCCACAGGATCTACATTCTTCGTCTGCAAAACATGTGCTTTTGCTTCTGCACCAAAATCAGTCACAGATTTGGGGCCCCTGAGAGGTATGTCTTCTCCCTTTTCAGGATACTCAGAAAATGATTGGGGGGGGGTGATTGCAGATGATCACCTTATCCATCTGTTTTACATGTTTTTACAAGGGATGGAGGACCAATACAACAGAAACACACCAGAGAATGTGCCAAGAAGTCTTCCTAGGAGATTCTTCAAGAAGTTAAGTTTAAAGAGTGCTGTTTCCCAAGGTAGTCACAAATAAAACAGGTAATGGCCATTGCCAAGGCAGGGTTGTAGTGGTTGCACTTGACTTGAAAGTGATGAGCTTGTCTCGTTAATTTTTCTATGGTAACTCACCTAATCTGATTAAGGTGGTCCCTCCAGTACCATAATGTGTCATTTCAGAACAGGAAACAAAGAGAGCTTAAACACTTCTCCCCTGAAAGAGTGATATCCTTAAACAGATATCCTTAGCAGAGTTATTATAATGATGAAACAATATAGAAATAGACAGGTAAGTAGTAAGACACAAGAGAGAACTGCACGTTGAATAAATGGACCAAAATACAGTTCCAGGCATTCCATTCCAGGAGGATTTACAGCGCACACAACAGTGTCCCTGCAGGAATATGTCTGGCAGCAAGACTGACATTTCTTGCAACTACTAGGGCTACTACTGCAGCATTCAACAAAAGAAGCAATATCTACAAAAAAGTTACTACAGACCACTAGCCAGTGATATCCCAGTGCAAAACTTTATGGGAGATTCACTTACACGGAGGAATAAATTCAAATCAGCCTACTCTGCTTGGCCCCCTCTGCATATCAAAATAGTGTTTCAGGAGATGTCTTTTCAGTTTTGCTCTTCCCAGGAAATGAACATTCACAACACTTAGTCATCAAAAGGAAGGCAGTGCGTGGCACACTTCATGCTCCTGGTGGTCAGCACAAGGGTTCAGTAAGGTTATTTTTCTGTCACTTGCTTTCCATAAGCAAAATGATTGAAGAGTCTTCCAATCTCTCTCAGGAAACTAGTATGTAGAAACAGTGCCTAACCAGGAGTGTGTCTGGCAGCAAGATTGACATTTCTTGCAAATACTGCAGCATCTATTCTTTCTAGATCTATATCTTATCATTTAATTTCCACTTTGGAAGCATTTTTGAATCAATGTATGTAGTCTTTAGTGCACTGTGTTGTGTGAGAGTTAATGTTATGTTTGTTCTTTTACGCAAGCTACATTTACTATAATGTAATAGATTATATGAGAATAAATGATCCACTGGAGTCTACTGGTGGCAGCATGCAGGAAAAGCCCCCACCAAATGAAATGTGATGACTGTTATGGTTAGGTCTACAAGGGGTTTCCATCTCAAAGTTTTCTAAAAGGTTGCAACTTTTGAAAATGTCCCCAACATTTGGCTGTAGATCTAGCCTGCTCAGCTGGGGATATTTTTGAAAGTTTGAACAAAAACAGTTTAGCTGCTAACAGATGAAATATAAGTAAAAAATATGCTTCCTGCTTCTTTAAATGAATGGAGCCTTTGGTATTTAAAATAATAAAAAAAAAAAAATCACAGCTGACATGACTCTGGTATGAACACTGTTTTTGGAAAGGAAATAGTCTTCACCAAAGGGCGTGAAGAGTCTCATTCTAAAGGAAATGGTTTTGATTTGTCTGAGGTTTTAAAAAAATGCTCAGGACATGATCTGAAGCCCATTGACGTCAAAGGAAAGATTCATAGTGACTTCAATGGGCTTAGAATCAAGTGTGAACGGAGAGCATGGGCAGCTGTTTGAAGCTGTTGCATCATTGCAACCCATTTACAATCTGATTCCTAGAATGATTTTGATTTGGCCTCTGGCATTGAGATAGCAATTATAAGTCCAAAAGTGGGCAGGTGGAAAATCACCAGTGAGCTGCCCTGGGTGACTTGGGAGGCTTGAAATTGGGCAGGGACCTAAAGGAGGGACAGTGAGCCAAGAGCAGGAAGCTATGATTCTCTGTGAAGGAGAAAGTTTTCCTGTGCTGAGTATGTCTTGTTGGAGAAGGCATAGTATAAGACAGAAAATATTCTCACCTCATCCTATCACAATTACTGTTTTTTCAAATTAATTATCTAATCTCTTCAGCTTTCTTTAAAATCTGCATACTATATTGACAGCAAAAATCACCGCACTTAACCAGCTGTTGGAAAATATGTGCGAAGTTTCTCTTAAATACATCTTCTCTAACTGATCAAGAAAGAAAAAAGGAATATTTTCATTTATTACCAATCAATTCTTGATGTTTTAAAAGCAGCACTTAAAGTTCTGCATTAATTACTGCTGATGTTGAAACATAAAATTGATAAAATTATGTAGTACTGGACAATTTCTCATTCTGCAACCAATAATGATTTGTTAAATTATTTTGATTTCTACTACTAAAATATTTGTCTGTTGCGAGGATAAAAAAAAATGTATCTGTAGATCTGAGCTATCAAAAGTCACAACATGTACATTTCTTATATTGTTAGACTTGCCAATCTCATTGTTCAAATAATTCAAAGCTTACTTTTATAATTTTCTTAATCCTGTATGCTTATTTTATTTTACTTGATACAAATGTAGAATCTCTACAAAGGACCTTGGTTCTACACTTTTTCTAGATCATATATACATAATTTATATATATATATATATTATTCTGCCATTGAGCAGATTCTTGTGAAGTAAACACTTGGTAGGGAAAGAACCCCCAACAGCCAGATTTTCTAAATTGTTCTATTTTGTTTAATAATCTCTTAACAACTGACTCATTTCCTCTTGGGACTAGTAATGTCGTACCAAAATGGTTTGGCATGATTTAAAAATTTTTGCTTTTACACATTCCTTGCTAATAGTTTCCTTAAGTGCACACAATCTGTGTTGGACCGTGGGCTGAGAGTGATACCACTTGCATGTTGCATTTGTAGATATTCAAAAGGACTACGTACAACCACATCTTGCGATACAGATATGCAAAATTTAAACAGCATAGTGTAACACGAGTTGTTCCAGATCCAATAACCAATTTAAAATTGAAAGTTAATTCATTACATTAGTCATATCATACTGCCTATGTGGTCATTTGTCACTGTTGCCATAAAAGACTAATGATTTGATAACTGAAGAGTATTTATTACAGCAGGAATTTATATTGTTATACTATAAATAAGGGTGTGTTGGCATTTCTATAATAAATCCTATTTTCAGTGGTCTATTACTTGGTCATAAAAAATCACCTTGGGCTGAAATAGATCTATTGGATGTACAATAACAATAATACATTACAAAAATGTACATTTAATCCAGTGAGTAATATGGCCTTGAAAACCCCTTAAATGTGCATTAAATTAATCATGGACATTATTTACATATAAATTGGAATATGTCCTTTGGATACTGTCAGTATTTTAAAACAGAGGTCTAAGGCTCTGATGCTGGTCTTATTTGTGCTGGGCAAATCATACGTAACTTCATTGGTGTCAAGAGAGCTACTCCACAGAAAAATGATCCCTGATGAAAAATATCTAGAACAAAATCAGCTGCTGGATATAGAATAATTCAAAATTAGCTGTGTAGGACAAATGCAGGTAAAATGTAAGAAGCTGTCAAGCATTCTATGTACTGTCAGACTTTAAAAGACCTGTCAATGAATAAAAAGAAAAACTATAATTAGGAAATGACACTTGGCAATTTCTGTTTATCCTTGGCCAGGCTGCATCCAGACTGAAAAGCTCTCAGTGACAATGAGGATGTCAGCATCATCCCTTCCTGGGCATGCAGGACAGAATTGGCCAACAGTACTTCTTCCTCATGCCCCGTAGGTATGAATCCCAGAGAATTGGATAAAGAGGTGTGGGAAGGAGATGGGCCCACAGAGATGCTGAGCAACATCAATGCGGGTGGTGCACAGCATGTGCATTTTACTTACATGCTGTGGTGCACTGGAGGCATTGTGTCTCTCTAAGGTATAATCCCTTCCAGAGTTCCTCTCAGAGTGGTACAAATCCACATCACCCTTTAATTAACACTGTGCCTAGGAGGCACAACTGAGCCTTGAGTATAGCCACAGGCTTTACATGTACCTTAACTTGCAAATTGCAGATAAAAGTAGTTAATTTAAGTATAAACTGCATTTTTTTAATCTTTTTTTTTAAAGAAGGACCCTGATTTACATGTGGAAGGGAAAGTAATTACGTTTAACAGATGCTCTTAAAGAATATTTGCTAATAATTAATCATTCAGATGGAAAACAAAATTAAAAGGAAATCATGTCACTTTAGAACTGAGGTCAAAACCTTAACCTCTGCAAGGAAATTTTATCCATTCTATTCCATTCCTTTCTGTATACTACATGTATCATTGTAACACTGGAGCATCATTCCAGCATACTATGTTAAGCAATATGAATACATTCCATCAACTGCTTGTTTCCAACAACTCAACACCCTGCAGTAGTGCAAAGCATCCTCCACAACTGTCTGACCACTGGATTTATTTTTTAATCCAGACGTCATCACATTTTTTTCTAAAGAAAAACACTGAAGAAGCAAATCTAATCCTGACATACCTCTACCCCTCCTTCCACCACCATCATACCAGAGCAGTGGGCTTCTATTTATAAGAGGCATTACACCCTCCTGCCCATTTTTTTTGACTTTTTCTAAAGAGTGCAGAGAAGCAGAAGAAGGATACTCACAAGAAGATCGATGATTAAATATCTGGCTCATAACCACAGACAGACTTCAGGATGTAAGTGACATTTTTATGCTATGCCAGTGCATATCACGTGTGTCCGTACCAATGATTCAAACAGTGTGTTATTTCCACAAGTCTGAAGACTGTCTGTTTAGTTGTTATTCATTTTGTTTGTCCAACAATTTTTATTCTACATTTTCATCTCTTTCATATAATAGTTACAAGCAAGTTTTAGCTTAAATAGGATTGTGGCCTGAAACACAAAATGTTCTCACTCTGCTATTCAACGTTTTTCATCTTTTAAAAAACACATTTCCAAAGATGAAAATGTCTTTTTTGGAGTCCACATCAAAAGAATGTTAGAAGTCATCAAAGAAAGTGAAGAGCAGAGCATGTGCTGTTCTAAGGATGGCTTCAATTCTCTCAAAATTAGGGGCCTGATCCTGCTGTCTCTGATATCAGTGGGAAAATTTCACTGACTCCTGCAGGTGAACAATTGGGCCCTGTAGCGTTAAAACACTGGCAGGTATTGCTAAGGGAAATGTGCAGGACATTTTTTTCTGGACTTTAAAATACAAATGCACACAGCATAAGCCTAAAATTCTTGTAAATATGTTTCTTAGTTTTCTGAAGGGAGAAAAATGAATCAATCAGACTTTACACACAACATACCACGAGCTCTTTACCCTTTCTGAGCGTCAGTATGCATTTAGTTTCTTTGCTTTTATCACAGGAAGGTTTCAGCAGTAATGTTACTGTTACAGACGCTAAAGTTACCTGACATTTCTTAATTAATTAATTTCTTATTATCTTATTTCTTATAATTTCTTTCATTTATAAACCTTTACTAAACGCTATCTATTTTTGCTGTTGTTTATAGCTTGTTTACTATAAACTACAGTATATTTTACAATGCGCAGCAAAAACAATGAAGCATGGTTTCCCATGCAGAAGTCTACTTTAGTCTTCACCAGTTCCCTACTGAAACATCTTCCTTTCTATGCACAACTCCTGTCTCCAATGCCCTTCATGCCCAATCTGGGCAAACACTGTGCACTGGAGGTGGGCAGAGCAGTGGTCAGTGTCCCCAGGCTGGTAGTCCAGACAAATGGCAATTTTGTTCTGAAGATGGGCTAAGCTTTCTCCCTGTAACAGCCTTCAAAAAAGACCAGCCATGATACCAGTCCAGACAGTCATCAGAGTGCAGGAACTGCTGCTCCCTGCTATGCATCTCTGAGGGCAAGGGAGTGCCAGAACCAGGAATCACACTCTTCCTGCAAATGTATGCAATCTATGAGTACAGGTTGTCCTACCTTAATGGATGGGAAGCTCAAACTGAACTTGCATCTAGTGGGTTGCAGGTCAATGCATAGCTGCCTTGGAGCAAGCCATTCGCTGGAGCTGAGCCAATAGTTAATACTTCGAGATCACAACCAAGGAAACAGGAAAATGAGTTTCTGAAAGCAGGATTTGCTGAAGTCCATGGGCCACTAGTTTGACAAATTTTCTATCTTGGGTCCCAGACTGGGTAAGATAGTGTACATTAATTGTGATAAGGGTCGTATATAAACATTCAAAACATAAAAAAATGAAATTGAATGATTTTACTGAGGCCTTTGACTAGGGAGGCTCCAAGTATTTGTAAGGGGAATTATTTAATCTTCCATCCAAAAAAGAAATGATCTCTTATGGCATGTCTGATAATTTAGAGTCTTCTTGGCTTTTTAAATTATGCTACTGTATGTAGCTGAAAATTGTTTGATAAGCATCACTAAGTGGTCTGGCTTTAAACCAAACCTGTCATCTAGTGGAGTGCTATGCCATTCCAACTTTAATCTAGATAACTGGCACACATAAAATAAGGAAACAAAAATATGACACAGCTGCAGCTAGTCTGGCAGAGCTAAAATGCTTAACAGTGTTTTATGCCTGTAATATAAGGCTGCTTACTAATGGAAGAATCCTAAAAGAGTGACAATCAGATTGCCTTTGATACAACTGGTTATAAAAATGTTGGAGATTTAGTATTTATGGTGCCTGCAGGTTACAATAAAATGCTTATGTTATGACTTTACTAGACATCAAAAATGCTGTATAACTATGGGCAAACTTTATCAATAACAGCCCAAAACATGTGTAGCAAGCTAGGTTTTCAGCAGAGAATGAGTTAATGATCAACAGTTTACAGAAAAGCCTCTGACATAACTAAGACACTATAGTGTTTGTTGCACAATCCATGTGCCCTTTCTGAATAATGTATCTGAATGTGCCAGGAAAACACAGTGTATGCATTAAATGTACTGCATAAGAGTCAGTGCAGTAAATTAAATAAATAGTGCATGATCCAAGTGCTTTTGTCAATAATGCATTGATTATAATGCCACATACTGTACTAAAAATCTAATAAATACAGAATGTCAGCTGGATAACTGGAGCATAAGAGTATGTTAAGTTCTGGCACTTGAGGCAAATATAAACAACCTTATTTGTGCTCTAGGAGTAAAGAATTTTCCCCTCGGGGAAAAAAAAAAAACACTATCACTTACCCTACATTTGAAAACAGGAAGCAGGTGCTCAGAAAAGAAATAAAGAGATCTGCTCCTTCAATTATGGATTGAAAGACTAATATGGGGAAAAATCAACTGAGAGTAGAAGAGACAGATGAACAGAAAAGGAAATCATTAATTATTTGTTCAGCCAATGTATATACACCTGAAACTGTTCTGTAATAGGACATAGTATATACCTAATGTCTCGAGAAATTTGCCTGCAAAAGTGTAATATGCAGTTGTGATTACAGCACTGCAGAGAAAGTGCTGGAATAGCTATCAATCTGATTTAACATGGCATGTCGCTGGGACATGGCTTTGGCTCCTTGTTTGTATTGAATGTAACAATATTGTACATAGTTGAGGAAATGCCTGTGCACAGGTGTACTATCCAGGGACAGTATCAACTTGCTGTCTGTGAAGTGGTTGCAGAAGTTTTCTCAGATGAATAGCCCAACCTTAACAGTGACGTAACCTCTACATCTCACACAGACTGCCCAGAAAAACTCAGGCTCTGTGGACCCAGTGCCACCAGCAGATGAGAAGATTTTTTTTTCCCTGACTGTACAAATCCAAATTGCATAATTTATTCAAAATGTTAATAGCTGTGAACCAGCATGAATAAGACCAGGCAAAAATATCCAGGGTGGCTGCTGGCAGCAGGTTCCAGCACCATGGCTCAGCTAGCTGACTTGCCCTTGAAAAATGTGCAACTTTATACAGAAATTCTCCCTGAAGTTTTGTTGTAGCTGTTAGGAAGTGTCACCAGATATATTCAGGGATAATATGTTTTTCTTTTTTTTCTGGCCCTCCAAAATAACCTTTATGAAAACTCATATATTTCCAAACTATGTCAGGATTTAGGGCTGCAACTGATAATCATTTGTGACTAATTTGATTTAGGGAAGGATGTCACACAATTAAGCTGATGATCAGCTTGCAGTTTGTGTCTGTTAACTCTCTACAAAGACAGTATTCTCATTTTTATGATCTGATCACTCAAAGAAAAGTCCAAGAAACCTAAGGTCTGATTATTCATGAGTGCCTGATCCAGAAATGGAACCATTTGAGAAAGTGTGAAATTTTAAGCAATCGAGTAGTTCTATTGACTTCAGCCTACTCTTGTGTTGTGTCAGATCAGTCTCAGACCAGAGAGAGATATCTGTGAGAATGCAACTTCAAATAATCTGCATATGCCATGCAATTGTTTCTTTTGTACCTGAGTATAATGAGTTGTGCGTCTGGATGTAGAAGAGCAACTTATCCTTAATTAGAAATAAATAGCAAATGTATGTTGGGTCTTTCTAAAGATCAGGCATTCTTTTTCTATGGCTTGTGCTTTTTCTCAAAAATGAAAAGAAAAAAAGTAAAAAATCTGATGGTTGTGTCTTTTTGAAAGCAGACATGAACGTATTTTATGGTTAAGCTAAGCATACATTGTAAAACAGATCAAAAACTGATTACTTGCAAGGATGGGTAACAGTATGTGGCTGAAGTTTAGGCAAGCACGTAATTGTGTAATGAAATCACTTAAATCTATTGGGAAATGCATTTTCCTTTCACCCTTGGAAAAACCGATCTGCACGGAATTTTATACTGAGGTTTTTACTCCTGTTTCCCTAGCCCTCTCCCATACCCTCTCGCCTTTTCTGCTGGGTCTACAGCTTTTACATGTCTCTCCATGACTCTATTCCTTTTGTCTGCCTCCTCAATGGCTCCAGAGTCCTAAAGAAATGTTTAGCTTTGAAGACTGGCCTAAAAAAATGGTAATTTTCCAGACAAAGGCCAGGTGTTACTTCCGATTCATACAGTATGCATCTCTATTATCCTGCGGGTCAGCTCCTGCCGTGCCTGCTCCATGGGTGTTCTGACTGCGTAAGGCCTGTGAGATTTGCCCCGTGCGACTGAACTGCAGATGGCACTTTCATAGCTCCTATTTTAGCAGCAGTCAATTTTCTAAACTTTCCCAATATCAAGTTACAAGGTGATTTCTGTGTCACAGCCTCACAGCTTTCTCATGCCAACCAGAGGAAGAAACATAGCATCCACAGCGAGAAAATGGGGTCAGGGATGAAAGCCCCAGCCACATCAGCAGGGAGACCATCTGCATGGCTCTGGCCTGCCCAGTCCCTGTGCTGAGACGCAGACCCACAAGAGTGTTATAACTCAGGGGACTCAGGGCTCTGCTGCTCCAGGGGGTAAGGACTTTGTCTCACTGTGCCTTTCCCTACTGCCTTTGGGCAGACTGGATGTCAGTTTTCAAAAGAGCTTCAGTAGGAGGAGATGGGAGCCAGGCTTTGTAGAGCAGACTTCCCCAGGCACATCGCTAGCCTACAGCTCCTGCATCACAGTGTGAGCAAAGGGCCTTGCATCTGCTTGCACAGGCACCCTGTCACTTGCCAGGGTTTCCTAACTACTCACTGAGGTCTGATCATCTGTGTGCATATATCTTCCTAGCGAGGTCAGCCATTTCAAGCAAACAATGAGTTTGGGATCACTGTTTGCTCCCAGGACAGATTATTTTTCTCTATTTCCACATCAGACTAAGATAAAAAAGGGAAAAACAACCCGCCCTTTGTCAATACACTGTATCCAAACCAAACTAACACATTTAGTTTCTGCCAGGAAACAAAGTCGAGTTACAATTTCTAAATAAATCACTTCTGGAATCATCATTCTGGAATTCTGCCTCCCTCTCCTGCACCATGACTGTATGTCTTAGATGAAATTGTCTTAAAGAAGTACAATTATCTGCAGCTATTTTCATGAAGCTAAAATTCAAATTTCTTTAAAAGATTTGAATGCTGCTAGAATTCCCCAAAGTTAGAAACTGAGAAATAGGCCAGAGCTATCCTTCTGAATTCTTACTGAACGAAACGCAGTCATTCATTTTTATGTGTATGGTGATAATTAGGAATCAATCCCCCTCATCCTGTAATGATCGAAAGCTGTGTGTCAGCCTCTGTGATGGCTGGATCAGGCCTAGGATACTTACAGCTATCTTTTACTTAATCAAATGCCTTATTACACACTGGATAAACCTACAACACTATGTGATGAATTTAATGGATGAATTTAATAGTTTCATGATTCTTACATGGCAGTTCAAGAACAGAATTAAAATTATACATTAGACATTCCTTAATCTTTAATTTGATGTTATGTATCTTTGTTATGTGATTTAACCACATCAATGCATTGGAACATATCATGCTATCTAAAGGCTCAATATGAAAAGCAAAAAGAAATAGAGAAAAATGGTCTTAAGATTGAAACAGCAGAAATAAATAACTCACTTCATGAGAAAAGAGAAAGATTGAACACAAATTATACTGAAAGCCACCCTATATGAGCCCTTATCAGTTATGGGGAGAATCAAGACAAGGCAAAAAAGCTGATGAAGTAAAATGAGTAACAGTTATGAAGGCTTTGTGGTATCAGAGACTCAGTAGGCAAGGCGACTGTCAAGTCTGTGAGAACAACTGGGGCTGGGTTCAGAGATTAAATGGAAGCTACAGGTTACAATTAAACGTAAACCTCAGCAAAATCATGCTTCAAATGTAAGATAGACAGTGGCTTTGCACTGCTTCGAATGCAGGTACTCACATTTTTTGCTGAAGAGGTTGAGGCAAGACAAGCAGCTGAGCCCAGGACAACAACCCACAAGTTCTCAGTTTGACACAATACTCTGACTGTTGGGTCTTCAAGACTGAGTTTGGATTGCATTGCAGTCAAGAAATTGCATTGCAGTGCGTACCTTCACATGAATCTGTAGAGCAGAACAGAAATGGGTATAATCACAGTCCTGATCTCCTGTGTTTCAAGCACTGAAAGTAAGGATATCAGGCGTGAAGATACAAGGTTTCAAACATCTAAACACTATTTCACTTTTTTTTTTTCCTGTCCAAAGTAAGTTTTTATAGTTTAGGCATTCATCCAATGAAACATTAATTTAACATGCCAATGTTGACAGACTGTTAACTATATCAGCAATGATGAAACTTCTATAATATTAACCTTTCAAAAAATAAAACTGCAATAATGATGTGGTTTCCATTAGACCTTTCAGATCACTTACAAATTATCTGGATCTCCTACTGTTTATTTGTTTTTACTTTAGATTGTTGCCCCAAGCATTTAAATAATTATAATAAAATAATAATAGAATTAAGATTAGATAAATTAAGTGGAAATGAAACTGAATACATTTTCCATGACAGCTGGCAAGTCCCATTCTGTGACTGCTCAGAAACAAAACTCGAATTTTTATGACAGTAAACAATAAGGCGATCGTGTACAGGATGTAACCCAATGCTCAAGAGGAGCAGTGTGCAAGTGACACATCAACAAAAACAAACTTGTTTCATTTATGAACTGTTAATTACCATAACTTACATAATCATGGACATCTGTTCTCCCTTACTCATACATGTACATATATGCAGATAATTACCACTATCAATTGGTCAGAAGAGAAAATAGCACAGCATAGTGATACACAGGGTATAACATATAGGTATATATATGTATATATGTTTTATATCTATCTATATTATATAGATATGCACTTCTTTGTCTTATTTATCCATGTATCACCTTGAAGATTATTTTTTATTTCTTAAACTTCAATTCAAAACAATAAGTAGGGGTGCTCCTGTGGCTGGAGAGGCATTTTGCAGAATAAAAAAAATTAAATGTCTCAACACAATATCTTTTGTGATGATTGTTCTGGATCATTTTTAAAGGATTTTCTTCAGCTGTACTGTAGAGGATTATCTTTAAATAGTTGCACTGTTCCAAAAGAAACAGCCATTGTTTTATTGTATTATTGAGTTAAAAGAGAAATGCAACTGATGCACAAATTACTACTCTTAGCACGCTGTTGTTTTTTTTTGTTTTCTTTTTTTTTCTGTTGGGATTTGACTTAAGGATGATTTTTTGTCCCTATGAAACATTATCTGATTTTCCATCCTCATTATTATTGGAACTTTAAGACAAAAGACAAGAAAATTAAGTTATATTTCATGAAATTCATTAGCTTGAATTTCATGCCATTTCAGTATTTATCTTTCTGCCTAGAGACTTACAGTCACATATCTTGTATATACACATTAAGGATTTTCTAAGAACGTAGATCTATTTGAAGTAATGTTTTATATTAAAGAGAAAATTCAAATACCCACATCAATAATTAAGATTCTTTATATTGACAAAACATTTTCTACCATGTGATTAATAAAGAGCAAAATACGCCTTTAAAAAACTTTTGAAAGTTTTAACATCCTCAAAGTCTACTGATGTTTAAGTTTTTAGTAACATTATGCTGTTAACTTAAAAATGAATATGAAGTTGTACACAGAAAATGAATTTAAGATTTCATCTAAACTAGCTGACAACACTGACAGTATTTGCGTTTCTGTTACTTGCTGCTGTCTGGCAAGGAAAAAAAAACAACAAAAAAAACAACAAAAAACTGCAAATCTCTGGATTGAATAACTAAACCTGCAGGTACTAAGTTACTGCTCCCACTGTTAAGAAGGAGAATTCATTACAATGTGTGTGAGTCTTTGCTTAGAGGAATTCTTGCATCTGGCAGAATTGCTGCTCCATATTCAGTCGTATCTAAAAAGACTATTAAGGATACAACATTGTGATTTGGATGTTTACATATTTACTATATTTTCCTGTATTTCATCCTTTGGTCAGTGTGCTAGGATTGTCCCATCAGCTGGGAGGAGCTGGGGAGACTGAGATGAGCAAAGCTGATCTTATTGAAAGAAGAGGGAACTGTTTCCACATTGTCAAAACCGTACTGGGACAAATGGGTGTTCTTCTCATTTATCAGTGTAAGTATTGTTCTGATGTTGCCTTTCCATGTGTTTGAATTTCCTGAATCTACAGGATCTTACCAGAGACACATGTGGTAGATAACGTATGCACTACTGAATTTTTAGGTAAAATAGTGCCTAAATTTCACGCAGAAGAAGGCAAAATTTTAAGTCATACTTCATGACTTTTTATAGCAAGTTTTCAACAATTACTTCCCTGATTTTTTCAGCTTAAATTTTAATTTCTTGAAAAATTCAAACTTAGATTGAGAAAACTCAGCTCCAAGATTTTTATTAACTTGTGAAATGTTCCACTTTGAAAAATGGCTCTACAAGATTTGGAAAAAAATTATTTGCCGATTTTTTCAGTATATTCACAAAAACTTCTTTAATTTTATATACTTTCAAGTACATAAAGGAAAAAAGCTCTTATCTGGGACAAACAAACCACAGTGTTTCCTATCTATGCAATGATATATTTAATTATTTAAATAATTTTAGCTTATCTGCAAATATTCTTCATACATATATACACTCAGCATTTCAATTTGATAATGAAGCTCCAACTGAAGCTTTGTATTCCTAAGATGCTACTGATTCTACAAAACATGCATTTGGGGTTAGGTAATAGTTTGAAAATATTAAAGCTGGATTATGTTTCCCAATTGCTTTTTGAAATAACAATTTTTAACCTGTTAGCCTAGCTTCTTAAGATTATAAATTCTTATACTCCCAAAGTGTTCAGCCCTCACTCTTCTCTGCATACATCCAAGGAATGTAACTCTAGGATCTTCCCTTTCCAAATGTAAGCCCAGTGTAAACTCCAGATCCATCTTTATACCCAAACAATGTACAGACCATAAAAACTCTACATTTCATTGCTACTCAATCTTTTATTCTGTGACTGACATTGTCCAGTACTAGATATTACAAAGAAAAAAAGCTCCCTAACCTACACTTTGTTATAAACGACTGGACTTTTCTTCCCTATTAACCAGTTTAGCAAATTAATCTGTGTCCTGAGATCTGAAGATTTTGTTGGGTTTTTCTTTTCCTCTGTAACGTGTATCTGTTTTCAATCTCTAGTGTAATAATTCAGTAATGTACTCATTTGAATCCTGTGAAACTATTTACATACTGTACTTCTGATGTATTTCTTTAGAGAGAAGAAAACTCAAAGGACTCCCACTCAGAAAGTCAAATCATCAGTCCACAGTCTCACTGTGCCTATAGAATTAAGGGACAAATTCTCTGCTGTTATACGCTGGTCCAGGAGGAGGCTGATGACAAAAGGGAAGGAGGGAATGATTGGAAAATGACATACTTTACCAGTCTATGTCTCCTGAGGAACAGGCTCTTTGTTGTAAAACAGTAAATTGTTTCTCTGCCTTCACATCCAGCATCAAGAGTCTGGTATATGCTAGAAACAACAGATATTATTCGAGGTAATCTTGAGGTCTCTAAGAGCCAAAGAAGATGCACCGGCAAAGTCCTGAAGTGTCTCTCCCACCCTGCCCCAGAAATTGAAAGTGTTTTAAACTAAGGGCTGGTAGAATAAGGAAAATAAAATATGTCTGGATATGAACTTATCTCTTTGACCCGATTAAAGCTAATTCTCTGATATATCCTGTATTGTGCACACTTTATACCCACAGAAATTCAAATTATTTCCAGGGAAATCAAAGTTGCTTTAGAATAATGGATTTTTTTTTTTTTTTCTGAAATAACTCATCTCAAGTAATATTGGTACTATGTATGACATAAGATCGTGTATTTTAAAATGTAGTGCCTCTTATGAACATTCTTCTGAATTAAATATTTTATCTTTTCCTTCAAAAATTGCCATATTTGAAATAATTATTTTTTTTCCTAGCACCTGCTTAATCTTTTGTTCCGTAGATAATTTCTCATTACCCAGGTGTCCTCTTATGGACACACAGAAAGATTGGGCTCAGTTTAAGTGTGAAATAATCCTGTTGCTTCTATCTGAGAATGAATGAGCCTGGGATTAGATCAGATAAAACACACTTGAGATAAAGTGCACAAGGTGGATTATATGGGAAAAGAGGATTTAGTGAAGAACATATCCACAACTTTTTGTTAACATAGAGAATGGTAGCTTTTGTAAGCAACATTTATGGAAACTCAACTGGAGGTTTAAAAGCTATGTCTTTTGTTGTACATTTCTCTGCATACATTTGCTTTGTAGTTGGTAGCTTTAACTTTGGAAGCCATGCTGGGCCTTGACTCATGCTCATTTTGTTTAATGAAAAGCTAAGGATGTACTTTTACTCACAGATTCTTGTTTTGTTTTCTTTGAAGTTTATTAAGCTATCCAGTAAGATGGGAGGTTCATTAGGTTGTTATTATCATGGCCACAAATTAAGCATCAGTTCCCTGGGGAGTTATAAGCTTCAAGTGGATGTCAGAGCCATACTTATTACAATATTTACTTAATTAACAAGTTGCTGCTTCTTGTCATATAAAATACAAACATGAACTCTGCTGTCCATATTAGACACATACTCTCCACCTGCTGAATGTTTAAGATCCACTCATCCCATTTAAGAACTCTTATAGAATATATAACTCCTTTTTTTCTTGTTATATGATCATTTAAAATGGTTAACCAAGAATAATTAAGAACAACAGTGTTTAATTTAAACATTACATGAAATCTGACATTACTATTGATTTTGGTTCTATGTCAGAATACTGGTAGTTTCCAATACCAATAAAAGCACTTCAAAAGTAGCCAATCATGATTTGCCAAAGCACCTTGAATGTCAATATGTGAGGGGTGTTTTGTCAAGTAGCTGGCTGGAGATCACTGGAGTTAAGAGCTCTTCTAAAAGCAGCTCAGAAGTAATAATAATGATCTGTAATAAAATCAGGCTTTTCAAGGCTGCAGCACACATCTTTTAGGAAAACTTGGGGAAATTCGTATAAGAGGTAGATGTGTCATCACAAATGTCTGAAAGTCACTTCATCACTGTATAGTTGAGTTTTTTCCACCTCTTTAGTGCATTAATTGTACAATACTGTAAATTTTAGGATTACCAAATGTTCCCGTTGAGTCTTTTGAAGACATCAAGCCATGTAAAACAAAACTGTTATTTTCTTTTCTCAGATATGACTTCTGTGAACAGATATGACTATTAGGAGGATGTCAACACCACAGAACAATGTCTGTAGTTTTTTGAGAAACGCCTGCCCATTTTTATTTCGGAGGCTGCACTTGGCAGTACAGGTTATCATCTGTCAAACTTATCATTTATATGCAATCTACCATACAACTCATACCTCAGTTAAGAACCTTCTTTTTTCTGCCCTTTTATTATTATTATATTTTATTGATTTACCTCTCACTCCACCAGTAATGTACTTTGGTACAGTCCATTCTAGCAGCCCTTTTCCCTATAGAAAAATCCTATAACTATTTACCTCCAGTGAATCTTGCTCTAGAGAGGCACATCGCTTTCCTCAGCTGTGGAAGGAGCACAGACTTCTTCTAGTGCCAGGTTCATTTTCTGGTTCTTCTATCCAAGTCAAAAGCCGACTTGATGAAGTAGTCACCTACCAACGGACAGGAGTTCTGAAATTAAAAATATTACTCTCTTGTTTTGAAAATGACAACACGAATCACTGAAGCTAAGTAAAAACCACCACCATTTTCCAGCCTGAATGAGTCAAAATGATTCTCATTTGCTTTGCTAAGTCCATATAAACCACTTTCAAGTAAAATATAAGATTTATGCTCAAGTTTAAAAGAACGTGAAAAACCTGTCCTGATCCTCTTTCATAGTAAATAGAAAAATGTTTTCCTCTTAACTATGCTTACTAAATAAAAATTCCAGTGCTGAAGTTCTTGCTATGTATTTTTATAAGTTTACAATAACTAGCAAGGAAAATTGAAAACTATTTTTTAAAAAAAGTAAATAGTGATAGCAGTGTCTGAAGATATGATGGTATCAATATTTGAGACACTACTGAATCCCAACTAGATCAGTGTAATATTCAGGCCATCATGCAAACAGCATGATGCAGATACTCAGACAGCAACCCAGTCTTTGCATTTTGTAATCTTCCCTGTGTTTTAACCTGCACTTTTTAAAATCTTGTACACTTTGAGAGGATGCATTTAATCTTCATTTCTTATTCAGTTCTGCAAGTCAAAGAATTCAAAATATTCACAGAAGTAAATTTAAAAAAACATATCTAAAAACTTAGTAATAATTTAAATGTTTATCAAGAGAAATAATTTGAAATGTTGAAAATAAAGGGATTAGTTTCCATCTTGGCATCTTACAATAATTAAAAGAAACAAAGAAACAAACACAAAACAATGTCATTAATCATTTCAGTCATCGGGGGTTGCATCATAACTTTGCATAGGGCTAGACACTAAGTGAAGTTATTTATAGTTATATAAATGTCATAAATATATGACTCTTGCTCACTCAGAAGTGTCTGGAGTTTCTAACATTTATCCTAGTACTGGAAAATAAAACAATGTTTTCTATAATCCAGTAATAATGATTACAAATTAATAATGAAATTATTCTCTGGTGCATTTTATTCTTCTACTGTTCCTTGAAATAGATTTGTGATTAAAAATAATCCCCTGTAATTATATCCACAGAGCTGTTTAAGCTTTTTATCACCGCTAATGATAATATGGTCATGCTTTCTATAAAAAGTGTATTTCTCAACATGATGTGCTGTAAACAACGTGTCTTTAGGCTATTTTTGACCTTTAACCAATGGGAAAGGTCTGTCTAGTTGATCTCATCTAACTACACAGCAGGTACAAGGAATTAAACCAATTTAGTTTGAGCCCTGGTACAATATCAAGTATCAGACAATGTTTTCCAAAAGGAAATACTTAACAAGCTTGTAATCCTCTATTATATTTATCTGTACAAAGAGGTTAAAAACAAAACAAACAAAGAAAAATAATAACAACAACAACAAAATGAAAACAAAAACAAACTCTGAGCTATATTCAGCAGAGTGGAATCCCAAGCAGAAATCCATGATATCATGCAGATCATAGAAGTTGGCAAGGAGCACTGCTATGAGCAAATTATAAATAAACAATCCACTCTGGACCTATACTGCGTCAAACTGCTTGTAAGGTAATAGAAGAAAAGTAAAACACTGCATTGCTGGCACCAGCAGCCTCCAGATATTTGCCTGATTTTCAAAGTGAACTGCACTTTTCCTGGAAGAGTAGTGTAAGAGATTAATAATTAAAAAGAAACATTGAAAACAAAGCTTTAGGAAAAAAAAAAAAAAAAGACACCTACACATTAATTAGGTTCTTAACAGCACAAGAATAATTTAAAGAGACATTTTGCTTTTAGTATGGAGAGTATTTAGTCCCAGTCTCATCGTTCTTGCTCTACCTCTTTGCTGAGACAGAGCCTGATGTTTCTCCCAGGCAACTACACTTCATGAAGAATCACAGAATTGTAAAGATTGGAAAAGACCTCTAAGATGATCTAGTCCAATTGCCTACCTCCCACCAATACTGCCCACTGACCATGCACCTCAGTACCACATCTCTATGGTTCCTGAACACCTTCAGGGATGGTGACTCTACCAACTCCCTGAGCAGCCTGTGCCAATGCTGAGAAGTATCTCCGAATACCCAACCTCTCATTCAGGAGCTGAAGTACACACCCTTCATTTACCAAGCAGCATTAACAAGAAAATGTCTATTTTTGCACCAGATGCTGGAGGATATAGTGTCATCAGGCGAGGAATGGGTTTTCCTGAGATTTCATGAGAATAAACTGGTTGCTCGTCAGAAACGTTATGATACAAGGGGACAAGTTAATTTGTTCCAGAGCAGTCATGGAGTTCAGGGTACAGTTTTGTCTTCTAAGACCAAAGTTTGCAGACACCATACATTCTTTGCCTAGTGCAATGTGGGATGACTACTGACCCCCATAAGCACCCAGGCTTTACCAAGCAGAAGCAAAAGGATGCTGATGCTGTATCTTTGCTGGTTACTTTGGAATGTACATATGTAATGGAGTATGGAGTTCGGTAATACTGCTTTTGTTACAGTGATGTTCATATAGGCAAAAATGAAGTAAATATTGCCTTTTGCATAGTTTTGGCCAATTTTACTCATGAAAAACAACTCCTGAGAATTTTCCCTGTCATCTCTGACCATTTCCTGCTTCTGAAATTTTCACTGAGTAAAAACTGGTCTTGAAGCAACCTAAACATTGTTTTGAAACTTTTTTTTACTTTTTTTCTTTTTCTTTTCTTTCTTCTTTTTTCTTTTTTTTACCTAATAGTGTCATTATTTATTGGTATACCTCTTTAGAGAATATTCAAATGCTTAAAACTGGAAATTGAGCATAATGCAAGCCAATATAGAGCAGATGCCAAGCTTGAAGTGCTCTTAGGAATACATATACCACATTTTAATTTCAACTCCTATTATTATACTAACTAGTCACAAAATGGCTTCCTATTTATGCAATATGTTATCTGTAATGTCACTTAAATTGAATAGATGAGTGCCTTCTAATAATGTATGTTTACTTCATGAACTTGTAGGCAATTACATTGTAATTATGTCTTTTGTAGGTCCTTTTTTTGCTGACACATAGTGCACCAGTGCATTTTAAGTGTAATTGCAGTTCTCCCTGCCATTTAGGAAAGCCGAACATTGTTAAAGGTTTGTAAATTACCTACTCTTAGACCATAGGCAAGTAGGCAAATTAAACAGCAGTGTCAGTAATATTATAATGTAAATTGGTGCCAAGCATAATCCAAGGTAGGAGCATTTTTGTAGAACAATACTTATGTTGCACCTCAAAAACTGCAACAGAAAAAACAGACACTCACTAACGTAAGCCAAAGTGCATGTTTCTGATACCTGAAAAACATATGCAACATACAGCCTACGTGACTATTAACTAACTAAGTAAAGAAGTAAATGTATATTTACATGCACATATCTTGCCCAACTGGGTCATACAGCCATCCTACAGAAGTGAAGGATATGTGAAGTGCCAGTATGTCTAAATGTGATTCCTGCTTCTTGGGAATGATGTTTCACCAGAGAAAGAAGAAAATACTTTCTCAGCAGCCTGCAAGTCTTGGAGGGAGGGATGAAGACAGACCATTCTTAGGATGAAATCTGTATCATCCCTATTCCCTTCTTGCAAGATTTTGTAGTCACTCTGAGTAAGGAAGGAGGCAACCAGTCTCTTTGACCATGTGCATTCCTCACTTTTTCCTTGAATAAAGGCATGAGCCCTGTGAGGACCTGCAATAGCGTGGCACAGAAGGACACCTGTGTGTTCTTCTCATGGTTTTAGCTTCTCATAAATCAGCAGATTAGATCCCCACATAAACTTGTTTGAAATCCCAAGATCCTTGTAGCAGAAGAAACCCTTAGAGACCAGAGAAGAGAGAGGAATCCATATCCTTACTTCAGTAGAGCAGTGACCTGTATCCCAAAGGCAACTTGAAGAGCACAGGTGAAAAGAAAACCATCTCTCAGCATCAGCATGAGGCCGTATCTTCTACAAATGGGCACTGATTGGGACACAGAATTTTAAAATGAGGTTAACATATTTCAGCCTGGTACTTTCAACCTATTCTCTGTGTGCTGTATCATTATTCACCTAACTATATAGATCACAAGATTGCATTTCACTTATTTTTTATCCCCTTTTTGGGTAAAACAAAGCAGAGAAAAATTTATTTGTCCAACTTTTGCAATGATTCATGACATAGTTATAAAAATACTTATTTAACTAACATCATTGGTTATAATGGTATTGTTTTAGAGAACAGAAATTTGAAGAGTTGGCGGTGTATTTACAATAGGAACTCGAGCCATCACATGCATGGACATGTCAGTATAGAATTTTTTTTAAGCAGATTTATGTTGCCCTATGGGGCTTAAGGGGATAGTGATTATTATACACTGAGAAATGTGCATTTAGCTTATAAAACCAATGTCCCACAGAGGTGACCACTCTAGAAAGACCAGCAACATCACTTAAGTAAATTAATTTTGAAGTACTGTCCTGTCACTTCATGCCTCTAGGCCAATCACTCACTGGTGGAGACATCCTAGTTTTGGATTAAACCAGCTCAACCATGCAGACTATAGCCACTGCATGGGAATGAGCATCTGGGATTGACAGCTCACAGATCTTGGCAATAGAGGCCAGAAGTCCAATGACATAATTTTTATTTAGAGTAAAATTCTAGTGGCATTTTGGTAGAATTCAATCTTCAGTAAATATTTATCAGAATAAACCCAGGAGGCCTGATGCTGAACTCACTTGTTTTTCTTGCAACTCAGAAGTAGCAACAGAATTATAGCAATGCAATTCAGAGTAATATCCTATGGCTGGATGCAAACATGGGTATGGAAAGATGGAAACAATCCTGTTCACAGGCCCAGCAAACAAATAGTAACACAAACACATAGTAGTCTCTCATTTTATACTTTCAGAGATATCAGGAATTTAAAGTTCCTCTCCCTACTGGTGTTTCTCACTGGAAGTGAGAGCTGCAAAATATACAGTATAAAACAAGACCACTGAGTGGATGATAGCCAATTCCCCGTGATTAGCTCTCTCAGAAGGAAAGGGACAAAGAAATGGCACAACGTAGGTGCAAAGATATTAATTATGCTTGGTCTTACAAGGGAAACTACACAGCATTCACCCACCTACATGTCTTTAGCTTTGTGCACCTCTTCTCTTTTTGGTTTTCTAAACGCATGTTGAGCAGGCTGAAGTTGAGGGCTCCTTACTGCAGCCTTACCAGAAGCTTTCTGTTACCGTGCTGACAGTGACTCAGCCGGCCCCAGCATCATCTCCAGTAACTGTCGTTTGTCTGGAATACACCTACTAGTGCTATAATTTAAAGAAATCAATTGCAGTTTGAAGTCTGACAATTTGCACCGGCACAGTAATAATCTCATACTCACAGGCCTTCTCCTATACCACTTTTGTTGTCACCTTTTTACATTAAACACAAAAGGGTTTTCAGTAAACATCAGTGCTAAGTGCTATTCCATTTAAATGGACATAAATTATTCAACTACTGCAATTATTGCAAAAATGTAACTTTTAATTTGAGGAGGAAAAAACTCCCTTAATTGCTGCATTCAGTAACTATTCTTTTATACTCACAATGAACTTAGAAGAGAACAGCAAAGAAGTGAGGAATCCTGTTGGCAAACACAGACCCTAAATTACTGGCATGTCTATGAAGCTTTCTACTTTAATGCACTTAGGAGGAATAGCTCATCACTAATGATTTGGAAATACAGACCACATAGATCTTTGATTCAAAGCTGAACAGCTTTAAAATCATATCATGCTTCCTCTCCCCCACCCCCCCAAGACACATACAGATGTAAAAAATCCCAGTATTAATAACACCAAAATACCATACGAAGTGCAACGGTTTCTCTACAAACTCTATCACCTGTTTATTTCTCACCCTCAGTACTAACACTAAATTGGGGCTCATGAATTATTCATGAGGGGCCCTTTAATGGGATCATTTTTTCTGGCTAACACTGACACTAATGCTAAGAAAAATCTCTTGACATTAATCTTGGGTTGAAGAAAGCCCCAAACACCTAGTTTTCTTCTGAATGTTCCCTTTCCTCCTATTTAACACATTGCAGAAGCCAGCAATTCTGCATCTCTGTTATGCATGAATGTGGGCATGGGTGGGTAGAAGGGAAGATAGAATGTTGGAAGGGGAATTTGTAGCATTAGGATTTTCACTTTGGGGATTCTGGTCCAGCTCACGTTAAATTTAAATTGAAGTCTCCCATGGCCAGTCCTGGATAGAAGAATCAGGTCCCAGGACCTTGGTGTTTTTTTTTTTGCAGAAGCGCCCAACCTCTATGACAGAAATGGGAATATCTGCTTGAAAAAGACAAGAAAGATATGAATCTATAACTACATTATTTTAGATAAACCATCTAGAGTTGATTAAAGCCTTTTTTTCCCCATTATTTTATAGCTATTCTGATGATGAAGTGATTCAGGGTGTTTCCCAGGGCTGATTACAAGTGTAATGGGCTCTGGTCTTGCAATTGCAAATATGACCATTGACAGAGGCATAAGAAGCCAAAAGTAGGTACTGGCAGAAGATCCCTGCAAAACGTTATCCAAATTACAGCCCTTTGCCAAAAGAAAAATCTCTTTAAGGTGTTTTGATATATGAAAAAGAAGCTTTGTTAGAGAATTGTGAAATGCAGTCTAAACCACAGCTTGTTAGCTAGGACCATATGATACAGATATCCACCTCCTCTCCCTATAAGCTCCTTTGGTCACACTGATAAAACTACCAACTTTCCTCTCTCTCTTTTTTTTTTTTTTTAAATAAAATACCTAAACAGCAATATATTTATTTTTCCAGCTGTAGCTTTTTGACATCTATAATGGTTTTGTGTCTAAATCTGACAACATTTATAACAAACTGGTGACTGTTACTGCTGGAAAGTGTCCTGGAGGCTTTTTCTGTCGGAGGAGATGACAGTAACTTTTCCCATGCAGATTAAGCCGGTGTTTACAGATTTGCCCTGGGTGTGCATTTTTATCCAGCTGTGATCAAGTAACACTGCCTGATGAGTGCCAGACAGATCTCCTGATACGAAGGGCTTACATGCCCATCACTTCTGCACAGAACATGGTTCTTAATCTGGACACTACGGCAAAGATCACTTATTATCTGATTTTTATTTTGCCTTTGTTTGTACATACCAAGGCACTCACATGAGAATGTGAAAAGCTTAAATGCTCAAAAACCACCTTGTCAACACAAAATAACACAACATGGATTTAAAGTATTTTTGATCAAACTCTCAGTTCGCAAACGCTGAGTCCTAACTGAGAATTTCAACACAAAAAGAATTTAAAAATAGGGTGGATATTTTCCCAAATTAGAATTTCTTTTTTTTTTTTTTTTTTTTCCTTGTTGAGTAACTTTGCCTTGCATGCTGCACATATGAATCACTGATATGGCGAATTACAGCCTCAGCAGCATATAACCTTTTAGCAGCCAACGAAAGTGAAGTCAAGAAGTTGTTTGCTTTTGTGGGCAATACACATTACACTGCTATACACATTACAGTGGTACTTTGAGAAGTGCTAGGGGTTGCATGTTGCTTTCTCAGAACAGAACTCCTGGCTGTCCAGTCTGGAAGAGAAGAAGCTCAGTTTCCTACCATCCAATTTCCTGTTTGGAAGTTTGAATGGGTAAGAGGAAAAAAACACTCAATTCTTTACATTTAAATTTAAAATGTATTCTCCAAAAATTAGCAACATCAGCATTTCTTGAAGTATTGGCAACTTATTTCACAATCACTTTATGATTTCAAGCTGATACTAAAAATACACTAATATGCCAAAATAACACTCATAAAAGTAGTGTTTAGCTTCGTGGACCAGATCAGCTCTTTTATCAGAATTTTTGCTGCTTTCAGAACAAGTGATCCATATTTATTTTGGTGCATATGCAGACAATACTTCTCATTTCACTTCAAAATCCCACACAACTCATACACCTTTCCTGCTCTTGTTCTAAATCTTGCACAGGCAAGTACTAAGAAACTGATCCTCCATCCTAGGCAGCAACCAGCTCTGCATCATCTAATGGGTCTTAGAAATTGCAAGACAACTTCTTCCAAAAGCCAATGATTAGAAGGTTCTCAATGGAAAAGAGCAATCTATCGATCCAGCCAACCGTCAACCTGTGTATATTTCAATAGTTTCTACCAACAGCTGGTGTAAATCATTTCAATACTGGCTGAACTTTAAGTTATATTTGTGCTTATGGCACAAATATAGCTGCAGAAACCAGTGGAAAAACTGATTCAAGACTCTGCGTATAGCCAGTATTGTCTAGAGAATATTCTTATTCCTTTCTAACTGCATTTATCAAAGCATGAACTGGTGAGCTCAGGGAAGCACTGAGTTATACAAAACCTTCCACCTCTGAGCCACAGGTTCAAATGTGGACAGGTCATTGGTGACTGGAAGTCATTGCCATCTGATGGCTGTCTGGTGACTTAAACAGAACATGCTAGAGGGCTTATCCAGATTCACTGGGCAGATGTCCATATTCAGAACACACCACTACAATTTGTTCTCTTCTTGGCAGCTGTAGCTGAGAAACCAAGGAATAAATGGGCATATCTCCTCCTCCCCCAAACCATCATTTTCATTCAACTGGCAGGGTATTACAAAGGAACTTGCACTTGGAATCAGCAAGAATAGGGAATACACAGCCTTTTTACTCACTGTAGAATTCATAAATTACAATATATAAGCAGTAGGCCATGCCAGTTGCAAATTGCTCTTTGTTCCTCTGCTGTGATGAGCATGGAACAAGCAGTGCACAGGTACAGCAGAGGTTTCTTTGTGTGTCTGCACACATGCTGCAGGGTGGGTTAAAAGATACAGCCCCAGAAACCAGTTGAAGCCTTCTTCAGTCACCAGCTAAAGCTGAGTATACATTATACATGTTACCTACAAAGAGTTCCTTACATATGTTTGTATAGAAATGACCCTATGGGTATATAAAGAATCTCACTGGCTGACAATAATTTGGCTACTCCATAAAACTAAGTTATTGCATTTTTAATGGAAATACTATTTTTAATGAATCATCTAGCAATTAACTTATGGAAAGCTTATCAATTTTTGCTACTCAGTTCTAACGTGCTAAGCTCATAATATTCACTGAATTATAGAGGAAAATAAATCTGTGTTCTAATCAGATTTTGAAAACACAAATTAAGTTGCTCTTTGACTACATGGAAACTTGGAAACTGTTCTCCTCTGAAATGTTTCCCTGGCTGTACTGAAAATTTGGTATGATGTGATCATATGATTGTGAGTAATTAAATAGCCAATACCACAGGCCACATTTTAAAAGAATTTTAAAAGTGGCTAGTTATCCAAATACATTAAAAGCTGGCTTTAAATCACATTAGAATTTCATGGGCAATGACTTTGAGAAATCTAAGCAGCATAACATTCATTTCAGAACTCCTTTTTCCTGTAGTAACTGCACCCATTTAGATCCTAATTCATGTTAAAAAGTAGGTGAATCTTTTTTTTTTTCAAACCAATAATTAATTAATTAGTTAACGAACTCAGTTAATGACAGTTTCAGTTTTGGAAAACAATACTGTACATTACTATCTGACATCACAAAACTCATCTATGGGAGCTAATCAGAGGTGTCATTCATCTAAGGATCTGTCCCAGAATCATTTTATTTTTTTTTAATTGTAGCACGAGTGCATACATTTAATTCATTTATTTCTTCATTCATCTCAATGAACACTGGATTTTATCGTTTAGTGCACAAAAAATAAATCTCCACAGAGATTTTTATTGCACTTATTGATTTGGAAGGATTTGCTGTACTACTTAATGCTTGATATGCTGGGGAAGATGTGGGATATTTAGCAGTCACCTGTCTGTTATTCATTTAGCTAGGTGCTCTATGAGTTTTGCACTTTTTAAAACCCTTTCCAGGAGACTTAATTTTCACCTGCATATATACCAGCTGGCAGCTCCCTATTCTTCACTTTGCTGAGAAGTAAGCCAAGAATCTCTGTACTCATTTTACAAGCATCCCATAAAGATTACTTCTGAACACAACAGCCAAGGCTAGATATGAACTGCTTTTCTCTGTGATGAAAGGCCAGTGTCCTATCAAATGAGCCATCTAGGCCCTAAATTGGCTTTACAAAAATAGTTTTAATCTCTTCATTGTCTGACTTCACGGCATGGTATTGCTGCCCTTAAATGAAAGATACATAAAAATGGTTAGTACAGCTGGTCAGAAAATGTGCTTGAAGTTTAGAATCACATATCATTGTTTATACAGATGACTATTTGGGATAGACTTCAATAGAATTTGACTTTACTAGCAAAGGAGAAGGCTTTGGCAATGGCAGAGGGTGATCAGCAACAGCAACTCATACTTTCCAACTGAGATCAATGTGGCCTTTAATCCATTAATGCAGACCCAAATATCATCTGACAGATATGAATAGAAGACAGTGAAAATGTGAGGAAGAAAAGTCTGGAGTAGTCAGATTTAAGAGACTTGTTTCATATTCCAGTTCATTTTAGTACTCTACAGGAAAGCAGCCTGTTTCTACAATTTCAATTAGCATACCATAGATAGGGACTGCAAATGCTTCTTTTCTGCTAACACAGATGCTTTTTTGTTCACCTATTTTGAGCCTCTGTTCACAGAACTGGATTTTTACAAAATCCTTGGAAGCATGTTAGCAATGCATCCTTGTGAAATGTCAAGAAAGGGGGTTGTTTGGAATGGAAAGTTGCTGACAATCACTCCAAGCCATTTGGATGCCAATTTACATATTTAAATACTACTGCCAGGCTGGGTGAGGGGAGAGGAAAACCCCAAAACAACAAAATCACAACCCAAACTGAGAAAGCTCCCAGCCCCGTGCATATTAAATCAAACTAAAAATAAAGATGACGGCAGTATCTGCGAGCAATTTGGGTGGTCAGAAAACAATGGTGCCCTCTGGTCTGAAAACAGTGTTTAGTGTTTGCACTGTTCTTACTTGTCACAATAAATTTGGACAGGGTTCCTGTTTCCTGAATTGACTGAAGCTTTTCATTCTTTAAATTTCTAATGTGTTATGTCACATCTCATTGTATTTCATGGTGTCACATTGCATTATTTTGCATCATTGTCTCTGAAGTTGATGAAACACAACACAACAGCACATGACAAAAAGGAATAAGCTGCTGGTTGTACAGAGTAAGTATTGTAATTCAATATCTGTTAGATGCAGTAGTAGATAGATGCAGATAATCTTGAACTTTTAATAGTTGTAACACCTCAATCAGATAGTGAGAAACCTGCTCAAATTACTGGTTTATTGGAAACCGAGGCCCTTCTCCTGGGAAACACAAGGTTGTCATTATTTACTTGGTATCAGAGTATGCTGCTGCTGCTTTTCAACCTCTGTATAGTTAATTTGTAACGATTAGAATGAGATTTGAGACATACTAGAGTAGAGCATTTCTCAGAACGCAATAATGAGAATATCCATTTGAGACAGCATTAAAGGCACAATATGACTGTTTTGATTTTACAGCACAAATACAGTACATAACCTTGGGACTATTTCCATTCATTATGATTAAGCCATGTCATTCAACAGACAGAAAACTGAGTTCTAACCCCCTCCTCCTCCCCACATTGTTCTTGTTGAAAGCAATGACATAAAACTGCAGATTTATAACCTAACAATTGTGGTCTGCTTAAGAAAAGAGAATATTTATATTTTAAGGGGAAAAAAAGAGCTTTTTGTTATAAAATATCAAAGTTTGTAGTCCACACAAAACAAACAAACAATCCTATCATTATTGCAAGAGCAATTCTTTTCTGAGAAGAAACAGATGAACATAAGAATTTAGTAGCACTCATGATAGGCCATCATGACAATTGTTTGGTACTGAAGAAACATGAAAAGTTTGTAGAAATATACTGAATGGAAAGGAAAAAATTAAAAATAAATCAGTCTGTCTACAGTGAACTTGTTTTTACCTCTGGATGTGTTTTCTGAGTGGATGTGACTCAAGGTGCTTGTGTATTACCTAATTATTAATTAACAATTTTTGCTGTTATATAACACATTTGTTATAAAGAAACATGGCAGTTCTATTTCTTTTTCATCCCATTGTTCTGGTCATTGCAATGGGCTGCTGTCACTGCTTGAGAAGAGAACAAACTAAATATATTGTGTAGTATCGGTACTGTATCAAGGAGATAATATTATAAAATATATCCACAAGTACAAAGAAAAATTTGCTAGAAATTATGGTAAACCAAGGAAGGGTCTATAAAACAAGACTGCCTGAAAAACAGGGCACAGAACTGACCAGAAGTTAAGTTCAAGAACATGCCAGCACATGAATTACATGGCATAAGCCCAGCTAATAAATCTTTCCAGTTCTGTGTTTACTCCCACACTCTTGTACTGATGGCTCTGGTGTCTAGAAACCTCCTGTACACTTCTTGTCCAAATGTATTCATAGCCAATTTATGCCCATTTGTTCTCATGTCAAAATTATCGTTTAATTTTATGAGCTTTTGTTTCTCCCAAGGGTTTACCTCATAATATATTTATAGATAGCAACCGTGTCCCCTCTCAACCTCTGTTTTACTGGGCCCGGCTTCTTTTCAGACAGTCAGCCTTTCCTCTGATCACCACCTTACTCACTCTTTGCACCTGTTTTAAAAAATAAAACAAAAAAATATATATTTGTACTGCAGACACAGATAATCAGAATTCAAGGTGATGTCTAACAAGCATCTTGATCAATGGTGTGAATACTCCATTAAAAATATGTTTCTCAGTATATCTTTAAATTGCATTTTCCCTTTTCATGGTCTAAGCACACTGTTAGTTCATAGTAATTCTATGATTGACTGTTAGAACTAGGTGGTTTTCCTCTGTCATTTCCCACTGATGAGTCTACAGTTCCTAGCAGATACTTTTCATTAGTCCCGGAGTGCATGACCTTGCAGAACATGACCTTAAATTCCATCCCATTTCTATTACCCCAGACTTCAAGGTCATTTAATTCTTCCTGTATAATATTCCAATCCTCCTCTGTATTCGTGACATCTCCCAGTTTTGTATCATCAGCAAATTAATTAGTACACTCCTACTTCTTCTGCCTAGGTCATTAAGGAAAATATTAAATAAAATTAATCCCCAGACCAATCCTAAAGGAACTCCACTAGTAACTTTTCTCCAGAGAGAGAAAAAAATGCTTTCAACTTAACTCACTCTCATCTCCTTTTCAGACACTTCCTTACTTATATTACAGTCCTGATACTTGTCCTTATCTTTTCCAATTTAACTAATAATTCCCCATGTAGTAATGTACCCAACACTTGACTAAAACACAGACAGCTTGAAATTAATGCATTTACTTTATCTCAAAAATCAAGTTGTCATTAAAATAAAGGAGTAAGACAAGTTTATCTTCATGATTTGTTAAAAATAAATTCATGTTCCATTCAATCTCATTTTTCCCATTTTGAGCTTTTTAAAAAAATATTCTTAAATTCTTCATTTAATTTTTTGAGTCACACCTAGATTATCTTTAATTTCTACTCTATCCTCAAAGCACAGTAATTCTCTTGTGCATTTCCCTCCGAATATGACTGAAAAAACTTCTGCCATCAGTTTAATTTGGTTTGCTATACCTAACTCTGCTTGACTTTTTCCAGTTCTCTGAATTGTTAATCCTTACTGTACCAGTGTGTACCTTTTTATTGCTGGCTTTCTTCCCCCTACCACTATTCCTTATTGAGCTTTTATTATTTCTTGTAAAATGTCTGAGGCAGTAATTTACCTAAGACATAAGACATATTGTCCCACACATTAGTTCTCCTGGCTGGAGGTACATCACCGTGTTGGTTTAGTAATTGCCTGATAGAGATGATACTTGATTGAGAAATAACTAGGCCTTTCTGTTAGTGACAATCATTTTCTTGTGTAGAGTAGGCAAAGTCTGTCACTAAAGGGAAACAGATATTAGGTTTTAACATATATCGTAGGGACTCGTCTGCCTACTTAATTGCATCATCGGTGCTCCTTACCAGTTTTCCAATAGTGACCCCTCTGCCATCCTTGTGATACCAAATCATTCATTTTCACCCGCACACTTGTTGCATATTGCTACCCATTACATCTTTCCTTTCTCCTAGCTTTCACACAGTAACACACCAAAACCCGAGTGCCAAAAATGGCGAAGGGACTGTCAGCAGGCAAGGTTACTGCAGTGGCAGTATTTTTGGTGCAGCAGTGTGCACCTGGTAGGGAGGGATGTCAAGCTTCAATGCTGTGGATATTCAAACACTATCTCAAGGATATCAGTTACATCTTTGACTCATCTTTCCCTTGCTCAGGCTAGGCAAAATAAGAAAAATATTATATGCTCTATATAAGAATATACAAAAGAAATATCAAAAAGACTTTTTTTTTCCCCCAAATGGAGCTTTGCATATGTATAGAACATATTTTCCATTAGTAGAAGATATATGGAGATAATATGTATAATTAAGTTTATAATATATAATAATGTAATATATAAAAAGTAATTGCATACATACATACATGCATGCAATGTCTGCAAATTTAAAGCATTTTTACTGAGCCAACCAGAAAAAGGAGCTATTACATCAATATCTAGTACTGCTGGTCATTAAAATCCATGAAGATTTTGGCCTTTGGAATTGTGGTTGTTTTTTTTAATTTTCCTCTCTCTCCCCACAGTAGCATAATCCTTATCTTAATTAATTTCTGCAGATTTGAATACAGTATGCACTCATACATTGATAGTTTTCTTTATATAGCTGCTGTCCTGAATGGTTGTACAAAATTTCTGTCACTGATCAAAAGCCCTCAACTTCCAATGGTATCTCTAGCTCACTGATGACTCTATGCTTGTATACAGTCAGAACTATCACTATAAGACATTACAACGTTATGTTCTGTTTCAAAGTTAATATAGTTAAATATGAACCAATGAAATTTTTTGAGGGGAGACTCCTGAAGGGCTCTTATCTTTCTCTAAGCACATCATCTTTTTAATATTATTATTGGCTTTCATCTGTATAAATGTAGAGGAAGAGACCCTGCACACTTACTGCAGGTTCTTAAGTGCACAACAGATCAAGGGGAGGGATCAAGCGCAGAAGCTGTAGTGCTGGCTAAGCCAAATTTTCCATAGCTCTTTTTCTTGGCTCCAGCACTGGTGATTGGTAGAGGAAAGTAGAGACAGTGATGTGCAGAAAGACTTTTTTCTGCAGTTCCTCCACCCATGCTCTGGTTATTACTGACTTAGGAACTTACTAAACTCCATGTTGCCTCGTGCTCATCTAATTTAAGACCTACAGTTTCTTGGAGAAGTGAAATCCACAAATGATAGCATTTTCTCCATTTTAAATCCAAAAGGCTCATTTGGTTTGGGTGCTCTGTATCTTGTACTCTGAGGAACAGTGAGTGATTATTCCTAGTTCACATTCTGGTATTATTCATGTTTTTGTAGTTTTCTCTCCTATCTCTCTTCTGACATGGATTTTGCAAGGTTAAGAGCCTTCAACTACCTAAACTCATTCTTTCTGTCATCCTTAAAATCCTTTCCCAGTTTTCCTATATGTTTTTGGAGAAGGAATGATCAGTACCAGACACAGTGCCCTTAACATTGCTGTTATACAGAATGTTTACACAGAAGCAGAGTCCTTTGTATTTCTTCCCGTTTCTCTTTGCTAATAATGCTTACCAATTTGCAATTTTGACCACTACTGATGTTTTCAGAGAATCATTTGTATAGACTCCAAGACCTCTTACCTAAACGTTTTGGAAGACATTTTTTTTCATAGGGTTAAAGTTGTTTTTCTCCATTAGTACTGGGATACATTACTGAGCACTGAAGATGAGATTCAGTTTCCAGTTTCAGGCACCTAAAGTTGGCAGCAGAGTAAACGTAACGTCTTACTTCTACTAGTCTCATGTGGATATATCAAATTCTTGTATGGATATGTCAGAGAGTCCCTAAAATGACTCTAGATACCTATCTGCAAGTAACAGAAACATATCCTGAATGTCCTATATCATCACTTTCTCACCAAAATCCTATCCAAGCCTTGACAGCCTCTCATAGATCTATCAATATCAAATACTTTTATAATATCTGCAAACAGTGACACCATCTGAATCATCCTCCACCCTTTATAAAACGTATTTATGAATACACAGACTGTATTCTCTATGATTCCATTAGCAACCTCTTCTTTGTGAAAAGTTACTTTTTTCCTGCCCACTGTCTCCTATTTTTATTCAGGCATCAACTCAACTCATTTTCTCTTCCTAAGAATTTAATCACTTAAAGACTTTTTGACTGAGGGATACTGTATATGGCCTTTTGGAAATGCAGATGTAGTACCTTGATCCCACAATCTTAACTTATGTTGTTCTTTGAGCTCCTAGAAAATTGTACTTATTCTCATCAAAACTGTATTAATACTTATGTACTTGGTACCAAGGTACTTCTACAATTTCACATTTGAGTTCCATCTTGAGAAGTATCATCTGCTTCTCAAAATTAGATCATTTGATTTTCTCCTCTTTGTTCCAGAATCTCTTCTATGGACTTTTCAGTTGAAAGTAGCTTCTTATATTTACATCTTGCAAGATTGAACCTGGAAGAAAAGGGTATCCTGATATTGTTCATACTAAATACTGATTTAAGACTTCAACTTTTCTGCTGTGAATTTACACTACTTAAATGCTCCATTTATATTTTCAGCATTTAACTCAGGAATTCCATTCGAGATATTCAGCAGACTCTGCTGCACCCCTTGAACAGATACTGAAAATGAACAAAAATATCAGCTGGGTTTAACACGCCTGCCCAATACAACATGCAGGTCACAATCCTCCAGACTGATATTTCTTCTGTACAAACCACTCCCAGCACACACCTAGTGTTGGTACTGAATGTAATTCAAGAAAAATGAAATCAAACCAGATATGTGGATAACAAAGAAACATTTTTTACTGATGGAGAAACCTACTCAGTCTTAATATAAGACAGAAGTAGATAATAATATTCACTATGTCACCAACTTTATTGTCTTTGATCTAACCCTCTGTAAAAGATCTTTTTTCCTTCCTCATGTAGTGCTATCATTTTTACATATATTCAATGCCAGTCATCCACTGTCTGTATCACGAATTAAAAAAAAGTAAGTACACATTTCTGCTCTTCAGAAGGATGTAAAATGCCTATTAATTATATATCAGCCATATGTTTTCAACTGTAGACATAAAGTTAAAAAGGAGTTTTGTGATAGACGTATCATTTACCGAACTCAATGGATATTTAAATCCCAGTTGTCTGAAGAAGGGAGAATTGAGTGTCTAGTGTCTGTCTGTAATATCTCATTGAAATGAACAATACTGTGCACTTACAGAAGAAGAAAGAAAATTGCTTGGACGGGTAATATGAATTCCAGACATGTTAGTGATTGCTTTGCTTTGCCATTTCTGAAGTGTCAAATTTTTAAATCAGTGTTATTCACCTCTAATTAATAATATCAATAGTCTAAACCCAATTTTTCCTATAATTGCTTTTTCATGTGCTTTTTCCATATATTAATACCCTAAGTCAGTATGCAGGCTTGAGAGGCCTACAACCTCATGTTTATAGTTCAGCAGCACTTATAGCTCAGCAAGGACCTTAAGCTGTGCTTTTCAAGTTTTATTAAAAACTAGTTCCCGTTCCATACTGATTTTCCTGCTGTGCATACGAAAACGCCAAAAGCATTTTGGGGGATATTAACAAATTTCAACAGCACAAAACCAATCCTACATTTTGGAGATAATTAGGCCTTCTGAAATAATTTTGAACAGGCAGTTTCCTTTGTGATCTGTGAGTAATTCACTTTCATGGACACATATCCCTTCTTAGAACTGGCTAGGGTAATTTACACATTACAAGGCTTGTAGACATAGTTGGCCACTTATACAATGCTAATAAATTGAAAACGTGCATTCATGATTTAACAGAGAAAGGAAGATGTGAATGAAACGCAGGTAATTGCTGAATTACAGTTCTGCTTGTGGCAGCTAAAGAATACATGAATAGAGCTATCTGGAAGACACAAGTTACTTAGCATCATATTTCAAAATGTTGATTTTTCTTCTAACTATTTGAAAACAACCATATGACTATTTTTAAGACAATGCTTACAGTCAAAATGTCTATTTCCAGGCAAAATGTTTCTACACGTTCAAGTTTGAGCTTGAATGTGGCGGGGATGCAAGACTGTATTCTTCTCCTTTTCTGAAAATTAAAGAAATAAATGAGCCAAACTGTAAAAATGGCAGATTTTGTTGGAAAATGTTTCACTTTCAAGAAAGACTGCTTGTTAAAAATATTTCTGCAAAATATTTCTACAAGTTTCTTCATCTCACTGGTCACTGGCTAAATTCCAGTGCCTAACTTCACAGAAAGTTACTTCTAGATTTGATTCTTTTATTGGGAGTGAACCTCTGCAGGTTCACAAAGAGCTTCAGTTTTGAAGAGCTCTCTACTTCAAAAGAAGAAACCTTTACTTTCTTTACCAGAGTCTCATTCTGGCCTCTGCCAGCATCAGGTTTTTGCCAAGTTTGTTATGAAGTCTATAGGAAAAAATAAGTCTGAGAGCTATTAACAGAGGTGGAAGTTTGGGAGAGAAAAGGGAATGCAGTTGAAGACTACAGAAGCACAGAAGTGCTGTATTGTAGCACATAGGAGATGCAGCAAAGAGCTTTCTCATCTTCTGTGTGCAGTTTTTCTTTGCTCTGGCAAAACCTTTTTTTTTTCTTTTTTTTTTTTCCTTGTATTACTGATAGTGAATTCCTTCCATCCCTATCAGTTTTTAAATGGACTCATATGAAAAAAATCTAAGTCCAGAATTACAACTCTCAAGCAGAAAACAGAGACATAAACTGAACAGTGAGGGGCAAATGTCATAATTACAGCAGTAAAATCCTGAAAATACTGTAACACTGAAAGCAGCTTGAAATTGTGCCACAGCAACCAGCACAGAAATGGAGTCAGCAAATACAAGCATTGTGGTTCTTGTTTAAACAAGCAATGTTAGCCATAGTAAAGAGAAACAGATAAAAGTAAAGTACCCAAAGTGCACAGGCATTCTTCTCCCTAAATGTTCACAGATAAGAATTTTTTTTTAAGTACCAGTAACTCTTTCATTCTGCCTTTAATTATGGAAATCAGAAGGAACATCCCTAGGGTGGGTCATGTCAAGAAGCATGAAAGAGGTGTAAAGAGTGGGAGGCCTAACTCAGCAGTTATATATTCCTGTTCAAAGAGAAATTTGAAAGCGTTTGTCAGACTTTTGTTGTCTGCCATCTAAAACAATTCCCATTACGAACCACTGAACTAAATTTTTGAGCTCTTCAGATTCATTTTTGAAGCATTAATGACTGATATACTGTACAATTACTTTGTATTGAGCAGACAAAGTATTTCAAACACAGCTCAACATTTCCTGCCTTCCTTCTTAATTCAGACATTCTGGAAATGGTGTCATTCTTATCCCACCTCCTATTATTTCTGTTCTGCATCTCCAGTGGCTTCAGATCTTCCTGCCGCCCATCTAACATGGCCTTTGAATATCCCTCAACAACTCACACCAGCCACTGGCTTCAGAATCAGCCCTCAGCAGCCCAGCACTACCTTGGAAAGTGGATGTCATTATTGCCATTGATCACCAATGGAGCAAGGGATCTGTGTTAGCTGAAAAGGCGTCTAACTCTTCAGTATTACCTCAGTTCACGGTGGTTCTTTTTCTGTCTCCTGATACTTTATTACAGCAGAATCATTTTAATTGGCACATGCTGGTGGAAACAAAACTGCATCTGTTGAGGGCCAGATTCTAGCACTCCTGCTCAGGCGGTACAAGTCCCTTGTTCTGGACTGTGTCCATTGAAATCAAGGGATCTGCCCAATTGTTAAAGGTTCATAGGAACACATTGTTCTGATAGGTATTCACTTTTATTCCATAATATGCTTTAAAAATACACACTGTACAAACCATTAAAAAAAACTTCTATTAAAGTAAGTTTTGCCATAATAGAGCAGGGAAGCAGCAGGAAGTGAACAAAGGCTACCCAGCACGACACTTATGCTAGAAAACACCAATTCACACCTGTTAACTACTGTGAATAAAATCTTTGGAATCAGTTCCTCAAAAAAGTCAAAGAAAGAAAGAAAAACTGTTCACCATGAAAGAAAACGGGAACCTCAGGTGTGCCGCTGAAAGCTCACAGAGTCAGATCAGCATTTATAATCAGTCACTTCTGAGACTACCTGAAGGAATGGAAGGAGGGGACTTGGCAGGTACACAAAGTACACACAAGCACTGAAGAATTGGTCCTCATAATTTTAAGTGAAATAGATGATAACACCACCAGGTCCAAGCAAAGATACAATGTTCTAAACTAAAAGTTCAGCTAGAGCTTTGGTCCTGGGAGATAATTATAAAAATAAAGCCGACCTAACTGACCCAACCTAATGAAATGAGTACAGCTGAACTGAGGAGAAAAGAAAAATATACAGTGAGATTCAAAACAGGGTTCCTGATCTGTGACTGCTATTCAGATTCCTGAGAAAATAGACACATCACTCTCAAAGGCTTTTTCATTGATAGATGTATGCAACCAAGCAGAGTATAGAAACAGAAATGGACAAATTCTGATCTCCTTTATGTATGTCCACAAATCTGGACATACTTCAGTAAAAACTGAAGTGATTGTACCCAGGCTATCTATTTAAGTTCCCATAGACATTAACCAAGCATTTAATCATTATTTTTGATTTATCAGTCTAATGTCCAATTACACATCCTTACCTTTGTGAGGATCAGACATTTGGGCAATATTTCATCAACCTGACTCATCAGTGGAAGTCTGTGCTGCCTATTAATCATAATATTCCATTATTGGGAATAGAATGCTCTTGAAGAGAGATCTAAGATCACTGAAGAACTTGTAGGTTCATATCTTACATATGTTAAATATGTTTTATATTGGCCCTGGGTCCAAAGTAAGCTTGAATTAGGAAAATTCAACTGTGAGAAGCATGGCTTGGTGAGTTTTCTAGTGTTATGAGGCTGCCTTCTCAATCAGCTTCAGGAACATACTGAAGAAATAGCGATAGGGCTTGCAGATCCACAGCTCAGCAATTCTTGGCATCACAAGCAGCCCAAAGGGCCTGTTCACAGATGACACAGCATAAGTCCTGACACTGTATCTCACTCTCCCTTATTTACAGGTACATGTCATCTTAAACAAGAGGCACTTCAGCGAGCAAGAGCAAGGTACAGTACTTAATGTGCAAATTCAGTTCAACAGAACTCCAACTAAAGCATGTTAGCCTCAAGGACTTTTCTCTCAAACAGTGCTCCTAAGTTCTCCACAGAAGGAAACTTGCTGAACTATATCTTTCTGAACTTTAAAGAAAGTTCTGGTTCTAAGCCGAATGACGGGGTAAATGAATGAGTAACTTCACTGAAAGCAGGTAGAGAATCCATATAACACAGTCATTACAAGAAAATGTTCCTACCTTTTATTTTAAACTCTTTTGTTGTAAGAACATTATCCATCTCAGATGCTTTATTCTCAGCAGCAATCCTTAGAGTGGCCTTTGAGGATTCTCTTAAGTAACATCTAGTATGGACGTATAAAAGAAATGGACCAGAACAATCAAATCCAACGTTTACTTTTTAAACTTAATTCTAGCCTCTCTCTTATTCCCAGACCACTCCTCACAGTCTCCTTTACCCTCTTCCCAAGCCAGTTTTATTCCTGTTTTTTTCTCCCTGGATGATTCCCTCACAGCAGGCAGAGAGGTACCACTTTCAGGCAACTCCTGCTGTGCATCAGTTGCTCCCATGTAGACTATTTCTTGAGGCTTCTTTGCATGGCTCTGCCTACCCAGATGTAAAAAAACATTTATTCTTGTCATAGTTGCTTTAGCCTTAATAATTACCACTTTTCTGTGTCATTTAGTAGTTGGTCACAGTGGAAGCTAATTTTGTTGGAAGATGACATGCTGCCTATCCTGAATCATTTCAGATTCAGTCCTGAATTCTGAATGGGATCTTGTGCTTTAAGATTTATTCTTTTCATAGGAACTAACCAATCTTTTCAAATTGCCTCATGTAATATATCACAAGGTGCCTTAGTTTTGTCAGGGAAAAAAAGTATACATCCAAAAGAATTAGTGTTTGGTTGTTAAACATCTCCTGATTTTCTTATTGCTTCTTTGAAACTTATAAGCATCTCTAGGAAGTCATGCTCTGGTTACATTCTGGTATAGCAAAGCCTGGATGGACTGACTTATACAATGTCACACATTTGAATTTGGACTAGATGTTCAAACTGGAAACTCATGAGACCTTTTGGCTCTAGTAAATAAAAAAGTAAAAAAGAAAAAGAAAAAGAAAGAAGCCTGGCCTTTTAAAAACTTGTCCCTACACACTTCTGCAAACAACTCGGTACAACTGCAGGTGAGGAAAGCAATGAAGTTCGGTGAATGTCTTATCAGATATGAGGGTGTTTTGTAGTTTACCCCATATTCTACCCATTTCATTTCAGTTTAAGCCAGCATATTTCATCTCTGCTGCATTCAGCTCCTCATCTTTTTTGGCTGTGCAGCTCACACACTTTCCTTCTTCTGGTCAGGAAGGAATAAACTTATTTTTTTAATAGAATCTTGGAAGAAAATCTGGGACAGTGATGAAATAGGAGAGGGTTAGAAGCAGATACAGTCTGAATCTGCAGAAAGACTATGCAGTCACGCATTCTTGACTTGATCGTGCAGAAGAGGAGTGTATACCAGCGGAAAGTGGGTGGGTTCTTTCAGGCTCTACATAAGAATAATGCCTAGGACAGGGTTCCTAACAAACAGGCCCATCATCAATGCAAAACACATCCTTATTTCTACAGGACACAACTGCACTGTTGCCTTTGACCTTGATGCAATCAGTATTTTGTCTTTGAAGTGGGATTTATCAACACCATTTGGCTTCTTTTATTTCCTTCATCAAAATAGCTCTGAATTCCATGGAGATGTTTCTCCCACCCCAGCCCACTTAAATGTCTCTAGCTTAATTATGTCTCTAGTTAGCAATACTGTTAGCTGCTTGTACAGGTTGTATCATGAACTATTTGTAGATAGACTGGTCTTTCTTTGGCATTCACAGCCATTCTTTCACAGGTGCTAACAATTCCTTTTTTAAATGAAATTTAAAAAATACAGATGCTTAAATTGGTAAAGAGCTGCTCCAAAAGTAGTGCCTCCTATTTTAATATGTTGACCCACAATGTCAGAGATGGATACTGGCAGAATGGCAGTAAAGACAGAACATTCCCACCAATATCCATGTGGGAAAAATGGTGCCCACTGACATTCATCAACACTTGCTGAACATTTATGGAGACCAAACAGTGGATATGACTGCAGTGAGGTGGTGGTTGGTGTGTGAGTGGCAACTGAGATGTGAAAGACGAGCCATGTTCCAGATGACCATGAAGAATTTTACAAGCACAGCATGCAGGCTCAGTTTCATTGCTTGCAGAAATGCACAGCTAATGGTGCTGACTGTGTTGAAAAATAGTGTTTTGTAGCTGAGAATTTACTCTTCAAACAGTGTTATTGTACCCTTTGTATCTGTTATAGTTTCCATGGAAATAAAAAAGAGGCATTTCTTTCGGAACTAATAAGTGTATTGGGACAACTAAGCCAGTGAAAGTAAAACGAGAATTTTAAGAACACTTTAAAAAAAAAATTCATTTCCTGGCAAAATATTTGCAAAACCCACTAAACTTTCCTTTCTGTACTGAAAGATTCAAAAGGCAAATAGAACAATAGTAAACTTAGTAGATAATAACACTGAATATCCTGCACAGTCATCAATATTAATGATATCTTGTAATACTAATTTGAGAAGCACACAAAGATTAACATTACATATTTATTAGCATATTACTCAAATGATTTATAATCTCAGAAGTCACTACTTTAATTTTTTTTCCTTTCACTGGGCAAGAGCATAAAATGACACAAAGTGCTACTCTTGTTTACTTACTCTTCTTGCCGGGTTGTATAATCTTTTTGTTCTGCCACCACCAGGTAGATCTTCTTTCCTTCTGCCCTCAGGACTCTTTTTCCCAGTTTCCTGAGTGTGATTGTCTGAGGGAAGGAAATAGGAAAGACATCAACACTACCAGTTTTTAAAAAAAGCTTACCCTTGCAAATCTTCCCCCCTTTCCCCTTCCCCCCCCCCCCCCCCCCCCATTGAAAATACATAGCTTTGGAAATATTTTTGGTAAGGTTTCAAAGATAAGACATGACAGGAAATCAAGGACTAAGGGATAAATCACTCTTACAGTGCTAATTTTTTTTTAACCAGGACTGGAAGCAGAGTTGGCAAACTGATTTCAATTAGTCAGGCCTGGCTCTATACTGGGGAGTCTACGCTTACATATCCATTTATTTATTTTTTTTTTTACACCAGTCCTTCTTTTGGATTCTTAGATAAAGGAGTATAAAGTGGGCATTCTCCACTTCATGCAATTTCACTATACAGTGATTCCCATCAATGTATAATTAAAAGTGGATTTCCTTTTCCCTGTTTGGCTGAGATGGGGGAGGGTCTGTATAAACCTGGTTGATGTGAAGTGAACAAAGAGAACTTTCATGAGTTCTCCTGCAAACAGTCTATCAGTTACAATTCCTAGTGTTCACACTGCTGCACTGTTCAAAAGGAGCTCTAAAAAAAAAAAAGTCAAGCAGGGGGTCCAAGAAAAATTCAACCCGCATGCCAACTAAGGGAAAGAAAGAGAAGGCAGGAAAAAAAACCTAGCTTTTGTTGTAAAAAGAACTAATGAAGCTGCTCTTAGAACTGTCCATGGTGACACAACAAGCCTGTGCACCCACACACATTGTGAGAATGCCAGTCACCCACAGTAATGAGAAAAGGAAACACTGTGGGCAAAGGAAATATAGGAATACACTGCTTTTATGGTTTAACTGTGGGGAATCACAACGCTGGCCCACAATATCTTGTGCCAACTGCCAAAAGTGGTAAAGTAATACATAAGGTTGTCTACTTATATTTTTCTTACTGACATGATGGACTGGTGGGGGGTAAAATCCCATTATCATTATAAATTGCTAATTAAATAATTATCAATTAGATGGGCAGAAAGAACTCATTCCAATGAATTCCTTGGAGGGCTTTCAGTAAAGAAAAACAGTAATTTTGATTATTTTTTTTATCCATACTTCCTGCCTAGGGGCTCTAAATAGAGATGATATATGGTGTAACCCGTGTTAGACTTTCACACAGTATATCCCATGTTAGAGCTCAGGGACAAACACTGAACTTTGGAGCATATATAGATCTTCTTTCAGTTTTCCAGATAAATGGCCTTAATTTCATGACATTAATTAGAAACCCAGGGTTATTTCCTAAGGAATAAAAATAATATTTTCCAGACTTCTATGTGGCTTTGAGAAATCACTTTTTTTTTTTTTTCCAAGCAACTGATAATATTTTCTAATGTCATTTCATTTGTTTTTCCTTTCTTTTTATAATCTAGAAATTTCTTTGAAATAAAATATCAAAATATTTAATACGGATAAATATACAGACGTTAAGCATGGTTTAACATCACACAAGAAGTATTTTTAAGGAAATCTGTTCTATTCATCAACATCAAAACCAGAGCAAAATTCAACCTTATGCCCGTAGGTTTTAGCTGTCAAGTTTTCAGATCAGACCCTTGGGAAAAAATACTGTTGTCACAGTATACAGCAACAGAAATGATCCTGTCCTGTGCCCCTTACTCATGTGAGTAATTTTCCCTGAGGTTGGGGGTTCCACTAGCTTTAATAAAACTTACTCAGCTATAATTACTCACATGCACACAGATCAGTTATACCCACACTTTTCTTGTCCTGAATAAGTTCTCCAAGACAATTAAAAACTGGAATGATGTGCAACTCCTATTAAAAACAAACAAACAAACCAACCAACCAACAATAAAAAACCCACACAAAAAAAGCCAAAAAAAAAAAAAAGCTTCAGTTGGTTGTAACAAGGAATATTAAGAACAGAATAAGAACAGAAGTTCTGTAGACTGAAGAGTCACACTAACGTTTGAGACATCATTTTCATTGCTGGCAAACACCAACAAAATAATAAGGAATGGAAATGGTAACATGAAAGATGGACTTTTAATTCCAAGGCTATTAACATTTAAATATGAATGGGGCTTGCTGCAATCCTCTATCTTTTGTCAGGAAATATGAAGCTCTGGAACTCCTTTTGTTGCCTTCTTTGTTAACTGTATGAGGCTGAAAGAAGTTAGATGCCTTGTTTCATTTTCAAGACCCATCACACTGAGGTTCTCAAAAATAAGCACTGATAAATTCATGAAAATGCTGAAAGGTTGATAAAAGGAGAAAATTCTGTTTTCCAGACTTATCTGTCACTGGATGATGTACCAGACATAATCATCATTAAAAACAAACAGCAAGTTTAGATTTTTCAAGTTTAGAAAGGGAAAATTAGTTATAGTAAGATATTCCTGGACAGCAATACAAAATCCAAAATTGGCATTATAAGTATCGTTTCCCTCAATTTTGACATTTTTCTCTATTAGTTTCTGAGAGATCACAGAATCCTACGGGAAGCTCCTCAAGGTGACGTCCTCTAATGTGATTTACTTTGAGGAATACTTAATGGAGAAAGGTGCCTACTACATTTTGTTATTGAGTTTTGTTCATGGTTCAGGATTGATCCACTTGAGTCTTTCAGCAGGGAGTAGTTTTCCAGTGTGGCACAGCATGACTCCAAATCAATAAGGTTAATAGATGTGGTGGCCACACAGTCAGAGGTGATGTGCCTGGCATTTTCTGTGCCAATGAAGAAAATTTCTGATGACGAGATGTCATTTTTGTGCCGGCAGTAATGTCACCCTGATTACCTAGAGCATGGAGCCAGTTAGTAAGTTAGCAAGACTGTAAATGGCCCATTAATCTGAATTATGTTTACAGAAACTGTTTGAAAAAATTTTGCTTGCATCCAGATTACCAACCTCCCTGTTATTCATGAAATGCCATCACCGCACTTGCTGTATAAAAATGGTATTGCTGTGGAAAAGGGACTAAATGGGAATGGCTGGTCTGAAAGTGCAATATATATTTTTTAACTCTTAAAACATATTATAAAATCTGTAAAATGCAAACAAACAAACAAACTTAACAGTCATTTTAGAAATTAAATAATCATATAAGACAAAGGAAAAAAAATATGATTCTATGATACCATTGAAAAAAAATGTTATAACAATGATGTAACAGACAAATCTACAGATGTAAAAGAGTGCCATGTGTTGGTCTTTCTGCAGTTCTGATTTTCTCCGACTTTTTAAAATATGCAAACTCTTAACAATGCCTTCTAGAGCACTAGTGAATATATGCTCCCAGATGGCTTGCCCTGTGAAAAAAGTGCTGGAGTGGATTGAAAAAAGAAATTTGTTTAATATTCCAATATCTAAATGTCAGGAAGGTGCAATTTAGAGTGCCACTAAAAGATAAACTGAATGGACTACAGTTTATGGTGACTATTTAACAAATGGCATTGAGGGAAGAATTTCCGTAATTGAATTATTAACTAAGATGAAATATTGATTTTCTCCCTGATATTAGTGTATCATCACTTGTCTGACTTGTACACACCCAAAGAGCACTCAGTGCTGTGTCTACCAGCAGCAATAATTATTTTTATTATGATAATACTGTCAAGAAAACAGCAAGGTATGTGCATACCACACCATCCCTGCTCCAGAGATTTCACAGTTAAATTTTTGAAGAAAAATTATAGGATGAGTACATGGAACAGACTGGATAAAGTGATGGTTTGCATTACAAGGCTCGTTCCTTACTGAGTTCATTCTTCTACTGATACTTCTTGATAACTGGTATGCAGTGAGCCAGCTTTACTGTGCTAAATAGTTCTTTTATCTGAAGAACGGAATTATTTTGCAATGTATATCAATAATTCAAATTAACAGCAAAAGTTAGGACTTTTTTTGGCTGTTCTTGCTGTTGTCCAATTGAAATTGAATACACACCATGGAAGGAGTACAGCATATTCAATATTTCTATTCCGGTATGCTCATTAAGCGTGTCAAATATTTGAACAAATTAAATTAAAATTAAAAGGAAGGACTGAAAAAGATAAAAAATAAAAATTAAAAAAATCCTCCTTAATTGAGTTTTAACCAGGTAGTATTGATAATTAATCCTTTCTTTTGGCAGCATGATGAAGATGATGATGCAACGTGTAGAATTTGGATCTTATATTAAGAACGAAAGTTGGTTAAGTATTTGATAATAATTATTTTCTTGGTGAAAGGTTTAATTGAATGTACAATATGATATATTACCTACAAACATCACAGAGCTTGAAAATATCTTGAACATGTACCACTCTTTTTGGTACACCTTTCAAGATCTATGTTTCAAGAATCTGTCCACTCAGTGCTAAAATGGAGAGGCGTTATATTTTAGGAAAACGTTTCAAGAAGTGTTATTTTCTACCTCAATCTTTCAGCAGGAAAGCAGTTATTTTGCCAGTTAAACATTCAAAAATCATGCTCATTTGAATAAATTAACATACTTTGTGGCAAAAAAATTAATTCCAAGGAAGGAACAATAAATAGGAAGGCAATTTAAATTGTGTATTTTACAGGGATGAAAAAAAAAAAGAAAACCCAACATTATCATGCATATGACAGCTCAGCTAATTTGATGGCCTTTGATGTTAATTTAGGGTTTACTTTAATTTCAAAACATATTTTTTCACTTAATAAGGGAAACAAAAGAAACTTTCAACCAGTTTGTTATCTGGGAATGTTTTGGCTTCTCAAATGTGAGAACATGATTGTTTTTATTTCCAGGAGGAGATAATAACACTGAAGCAATAAAAAAGAGTCAAGGCAGCTTGCACAGCACAGGAAGTTCACAGCCAGAGACTTAATTTCCCACACAATGTACTGTGCAATGGGCCCATTAACATAGATGAATAGGCTCTTTAAAGGGTTTTTTTTCCAGATATGCAGCTGCCGCTGAATGGTGCTATGTTAATAAGGTACTCACATGCCTATTCTTCAGGTACTCTGGCATTCTCTACCTAGGTAATCTCCATATAGGAAAGGCTATTAGGGGTTGTATCTCCTACCACACCTTCAATTATTTTAACACCTGCACTGATAATCCAGGCAAGGTAAACTGGTAGGGGGCCGGGGGTCTACGTCCATCCTCTTCCCCCCCAAAGTCCCATATCGGAGGGAGGGGCTTGAGGAAGAAGGGGGGAGGAAAAAGTAAAGTCACTTTTATTACACATCAGTGGGAACATTCTGAAAAAGCTTTCATGCCTAGGAAATTGTTATTTCTTCAAACAACTGACAGCCTGCAGAGGAAACTCTAATGGAAATCCAGCTCATGCATTGTTATGCATGGCCCTCATGTAGATACATGGGGGTGGATTAAGTTAGCTTCCAAAGGGTCTATTGTGTGCAGCATTAATTTGCAGTGCTCTTGATATTTGAGTTTGAAGGTTTTACAACCTTTGTGTTTACTTAGATGCACTATATCCTACGTTTGTTTATTTCCTTCCACAATCTCTTATTACCCTGTAAATGTTACATTTATCTTTATTAACTTTCAGTATGTTGCTGTAAGTCACAAAGAAGGAAATAACTACAGCCTCCTTGAAATGTATTCGTTTTAAGGGCTTTTTTTCCCTTCCTGGTCAGTTCTGAGTTATCTGTCTGTAAAAACGCTGGCCACCTTTGTAAAGCAAGCAGAATAGAGTGTAAAAATGGTGCAATTTATTATTACATAATTATTAAATCAAGGATATATCCTTATATTTCTCATGTCATAAATGTACAGATAAATTAAAGGATTAATATAACCTTCAAAAAGACTGAGTCTGCCACTAGTGCAACTATCTCTTATTACACAGATATGAGAAAAAATGCCTATATCAACTCATCATGAGCAGAATCTTCCCACTATATCCTCAGAATTATTTACAAAGTTATATATTGTCACATATGGCTCTTCATCTCCCAATATTAAGATAGAAAATAAAAATAAGACTTGTCCTATGCTAACTTAACCTGTTATTGTTTTCCTGTATAGATCCGTATACACCGTAGACAGGCATTTTTATAAATTCAACTTTCCAGTGAGATTTAAATTTAGAAGATCCTAATGGCTTTTTATTTGAACTTGTCAGAGATGTCTAGAAGTGTTAGTTTTTCAACACTGAACTAAGAACTCAAAGTAACTAGTACATTCAAAAGAAGCTATGATCCTAATCTGAACTAAAGGGCTCGATTGAATAAAAATACTTTATGCTCGAGTAACTCAAGTTCTGTGCGACTTCTTTCTTCCCCTCCCCCTTTATATGGAATTCAGTCATTTAGATGTTTCTGTATTTTAGTAATGCAAAAGAGCTTCCTGTAAAAAGAGTAAGTGCCTGACTTACACTAATTATGGTCTGAGCCATATCAGGTGCATAGTTTTTTCAAAAAATCCTCCAAAATTAGCAATGGGGAAGATCCCTTTAAACCACAGAAAGTTTTGAATTCAGGTCTTGATGCTACATAATGCATTAAGAGAAAAGAAATCACTCATAAGGATCACAACAGCAGAACAGCTGCCTGGAAGTCCTACTTGCTTCTTAGGCCTCTATTTGAAACCAGTCTCTGAGCAAGGAGAAGTGCAGACTGAATGACAGGAGCCACTGACCTCAGCTGCTGAAGTGAAGATCTTAATCCAACATTTAGAGCTCGGGGTCTTTCCCAGTGTCCCAGGAAATGATAACAGCGGGAACAGAAAGAACTGCATTTCAGAAAGCTGTTTGAAGTACCGTGGTACTACTGGCATTGTATAAAACAATAGCACAGCTTCTTCTGGAACACGTTAAAAGTATGTGAAACCCTGTCTGGTTTAGGGAATATAGATCTAGTGCTGCTGTTCTCCTTGTTTTGTAACACAAGGACAAGCAGTGATAACAAAGAGATGCAAATTCAAAACCAATCAAAGGAAAGCTTTTTTTTTCCCCTCCTCATTTTGGATAATTAGGCTGTTGATATGCAATATCATAATATTTCACTAAAGTCAGATTAAATCCAACAGATTACAAAGAGAAATCAGATATTTGTAAAGTACAAGAATCTCCAACATTACTATAGTTAACGTGAATTACTGCCAAATAAGAAGGAGCCTGCGTTTAGAATGTAAGTCCTCACCTGGTATCACAAGATCCTTCCTTCAGCAGAATCCTCAGACACTGGTGGCTGCCTGAGATACGGTGCAGTAATATCTAAACCACCACTCTGGTACCGTATGACAGTTCATACTTTGCTACATTCCTACAACACCCCTCACCTTTAATCATCACTGATTCACATTTCTTCTTCTTCTTTTTTTTTTTTTTTAATCAAAGCTGCAAGAAACACAACAAAACAGGAGGATGTTTGGTTTAGTTTTAAATGATGGATCATTCCAAGTTTTTTTTGTTTTTTTTTTCCTTCCGAAAACAACAAGAAGTGAACATTACAAAGCCTGACTTGGTATTGTAAAAGCAGGTAAAGCTCTTCCAGTCATAGCATCCACAGAAAACTTCTATACTGAAGACCTCCCAGAAGTTATTAAAGACTATATTATGGAGATTTAAAACACTCTTCTTTCTTCATTAAAAGGAAGAACAGGTGTGACCACTGCAATCAGACAGAGATTGCAGGCTTTTCTTTCTTTCTTTTGTAACTGTGAAAACATTTTTGATCCTTGTTCTCCTTTCTAGAATGACAGATATTATTCTGTAGATCTACTGACAATAATGTCTTTACAGGCATATGAGGCTGCCTCCTATCTGTATATTTTTGGAACATTAACATTTACTGTGTTTATGTATTTCTCTATCAGAGCTGCTATTTATTTCATACAGGAAGGTTTTGCACGTTAATCCTGTGCAGTTTTTTTACAACCTTCCCATATTCCAGAAGAGAAGCCATATACAAAGAGTACATTATGTAAGTGAACTAGACTTCTGTATTTTCTATCTGTGCCTTTTTAAAGCAATCATTCCAAGACACACATGATCTGAAATGAAGTGATAAATGTTCAGCATATTAAAGAAGTCTGATTTGTCCTTGGTTTCATAGTGTGCACAGTACTTGCATTGCCTAGGTCTCCCTCAACTCTCTGCCAGTCCAGGAAGGGCAATCTATTCCAGCACTCACAGTGACTCACGTCTATCTGTTCCCTGCACTCAGCGTCATGGAAAGTGTAGCTCAGACCACACTAATCCCCCCACCAACATCTTCCAAGAAGGTAGTCATGGAGGTGTTTGTGCCTCCACTTTCCCCCTCTCTGGACCCAATCAAGAATGGGCAAAATGAGAAGTAATCACATTTTTTGCATTCTTTAAAGACAAGAAATAGTCTGTCTCATAATCTCCTCCTTTTGACTCATACAATATTAAATGCTTAATAACTACCTGGAATTAACCACAACAGGGGTGAGATGAAACTCAACAGTTTCCCATTCAGGCAAAAAGCTGGCTACAAAATCTTCAAAGTTGGTTACCCTTCCAAGGTCTCCGAGTGCGAACAGTTGACAGGTATCCCAGAAACAGAAGTGGTTGGAGGAACTGCATGTTGGAAGAGAACAAAGATAAATTAGTGTTGATGATCTGCATCGCTGAGATGGTAAAGGACACATTTTAAATCTAAGGAATAGTCATTTGGAGGTTTGGGACTTCTGCTTATAAATAAAATTACAGGCACTCTCTTGAAAACAGGAACCATTGGAAAGGAGCTGGACAAGAGGAAGAAAAGGTTTAATAAGAGAAGCATAATAAAGAAAAAGTAAACACAGAGGGAAGCAGAGAAAATAAGGTATCAAAATAAAGAAAACAGAAAATAGAAAATATTTGCACAAAGTAGAATACAAGCTTTAGAAACAGTGTGCATAGGTGACACTGAGAACATGAGGTGAAGAAAGAGGATGCCTATCTCATTTGGAGAATAGTGTTACTCTATTAAGAGAGAGGAAAGCCTATTTTCTTTACACTAATGTGAAAAATAAAAAAGCAAGTAATCCTCTGCCTCTGATTACCCCCTTCTGTGTTCATACTGCTCAGGTGCATAAGAACCCTGTTAACCAGGATATACTTGTCAGGCTGACCTGTTCAGCACAAGCCTCTTCTGATGTATCATGTCGCTCCCTCACCAGCCTTTAAGACAGAACTGTTCAGAATTTCACCAAAACGGAAAAAGGGGAGAATATTGGTGACAACAGACAGGCAACAGGAGGACCCCATTGAGGATGTTAGGCTGCCATGTCTGCTGCTTTACTGGGAGTCTGGATATTGCAACTCAAACATGGAAGGGGCAGGTTCTTTTTCTTGTGCTCTAGTGGTCACTTTGCTCTGAAGACCTGAGCAGCTCTTAGCTGCAGACTCCAGAAGGATGTGGCTCAGAAACAACCAGCCCTATTGTTCACACCATCACAGAAGCAGGGGCAGAGCCTGCAGGGAGCAGAGGTAATCACTTTTACATTAAATATCTGGAAAATATGTGGGCTATGGGCAGGAAGAAGGGATGTGGGGGGAAGGAGGAGATGCAGGAAATGATAGTGGAAGAAAAAGCCACTGAAAATAAATCCAGTGCCTCATAGGAAGGTGTGACATTGCAGCAAGGCTGGAGACAAGACTAAGGGAGGAGGACCACACATCTAAATCTTGCTTATTTTGTTCTAATATGCTCTTTTGCCTTCATCTTTTCTTTTTCCTGTTGCTTTTTTCATGCTATCTGCAAAGTTTTGCAAAAGACTCCCACTGCCAAAGCCAACCAACACAACTGGGTACTGAGATGGTGCTTCTTATCTATGGACCTTTGTTTTCTATTCTGTTCTTCTGAGATGGGCTGCTAAAGAAATAAAGTTCCCATGTAATTTCAGCAATGACAAGTGAATCAGTTCTTTTGCTTAAAAAAATAATAATAATAAAAAAAATCCACCTCATTTTCATATTTCCATATTTAATTTTAGCACTTGCATGTACATTTCTGTTATCTTTCAGCCACATGTTGCTATTTGTCTCTGTAGTGGAGGATTTCTTTTTTTTCCTCCTTTTTTTTTTTTTTTTTCTCTGTGGGCTATGTGAAGCCTGACTTGCATTTAAAAGATCCACAGGAAAAAAAAACAAACAAAACCTTCTAGTCCTCACTGAGATACAGAGAGCTGGCATGCTGCATGCTTTGTGGGAGCACTCCACACTCTCTACCATCTCAGGTAGCAGGACATGTATGCCCAGTATCTTACACTTAAACACCAACAGCAGTGCTCAGTGCAGTGTCTTAGAGAAAATCAACAGACATGGGTGAGGAGGGGCTTGAAAAAAATGAAACCACTGGTTGTTCCAAAAATCGGTCAGATTTGGCTGACAAAACACTGTTTTAACACTTGTCCAGCCACTATGCAACTTCCACAGAGGACAAACAGATGAAACTTGGGTAGAAGGAGCGCTTGAAGATTTATGAGACCATTTCAGACTATCTGATTGCAGTTAGACTGTTGTTTATGTTAGTCACCCTTCAGCTATCCAACTTGCAATGAGAATCAAGCTCCTAAGATATTTGGGTGCTTTCAAAAAGGTTACGTGCAGACTCATTGTTCAGTCAGCATTCGTGAGACAGCTCATTGCTGTGATACATCTTAACTCGGCTGCAGCAGCACTTGGACAGACAGTATTTCTGCTGTTCTTACTGGAAGACAAGGTTTCAGACAGACTCTGGTTATGATTTAGTCTTGGTCTGTATGCTCAAACTCCTTCTGCAGCCAACACAGGGACTGCCTTCAACACAAGAGAGAGCAACTGCAATCAATTTTCTGTTTGAACAACATTTGGGTTGTCATTTCATCAGTGGAGCACAGCCACTCACGTTCTGCTCTGACTTGCTCCCAGACTGTAAACACTTCTGGATTGTCCATGAAAAATGTATGCACTGCATTTGCCCTGCAAGTTTCTTTTCCTCAGAGGGGATGTTGCATCTAGCTCACTGCTGTTTCTGGTGCCATCATGGGGCTGCCAATCCCACTAGCGTTCCTTCGCCCTGATAGGCAAGCTCTACCTTTACACTGGAAAAAAAAAAAACAATTAAATACGTGATTTATCTATTTTTCTCCCAGTGACAGATTTAGAGAGTGGTACTCAAGAAATACAACAGAGAGTGGTGTGCATTCTTCTGGTGCATTCTCTGTTCCAATTCCCCTCATAGTTTTCTTTCTCTCTATAGTTACAAACCTCCCCCCATGATGCCCAGACACTGTCCAGGTCGCCCTTTTGTAGTTCTCAGTGTTCATGGAGTCACTCACCTTTGCACATATTCTCCTCCTCTCCATCGCTGCATGTTGGACAATTTTCTTTCATAGATTTTGTCAGCACAAGCTTTGATGGATCAGACTTCAATCTATGCCATACGTTAACTACAGTACTGACTGCATTCATTCAGGTGTACACTATGTATAAGTACCACAAATTTATCATCACATATAAAAGCGTATTGTCATAAAGCTATATTGTGGTTGACAAAGACATATTCTAAGCATTCATCCCATTAAATATGACAGATTTTCTGCTCCAAATACCCTCCATGAAGCTAGAAGCTTTCTGTCAATTCAGTGTGATAGAAAAGGGTCATGTGACATTAGCTCACAACATGATTTGCCTTAATAAATACAATAACTTTCCTAAAATGTGTCACCTATCCTCTGCCCACCTAACATCAGCTGGAAAACCTCTTGCTTTTGCCACCGTGACCAGCAGACATCAGAACAATTCAGTGTCATGTCTCTCAATGTCTTACTGCATGACCCCATTGAGATATTTGTGACAGAATATGACAATCTGGAAATATCACCCTAAACATTTAAGACATCTCTGCAAGACTTTGGGTACCTCATAACATTGGACATACAATGTTATGAGACTCCACACATGCATACAATTATTCCATTCACCTCTGTGATAGGTCTTCAGGTTTGCATAGTTGTGGCAGAGCTGTGCATTACCTGGCATTTCTTTGAGCAGGGCGATGTGGAAGCTTAGGACATGACAGGACAAAAACCAGTCATCACTCAGCAGAATATCTTCTGCTTCTGCAGTCAGTAAAGTCCAAGAAGACAGTGCTATGAGAAAATGAGACACAGTAGTTACAACCCGAGGAGCAAAAAAATTGATTATCCAGGAAGAAAAATAAAGAACCTGACAGAAGAGATGCACAATGTGGATATTAAGATCTCTAGTTGCAGATTTATAACTTGATTTTTTTTTTTTTCCCAGAGATGGCAATGTTATGTACAAAGAAACAGATTCAGTTTGGTCAGTTTTTTTTCCAGCCAGTTTAGGATTCCATTGTCGATAACTGATATAGACTACACTACCTTGCTCTGGAACTGCCAAATTTTGAGCTTAAATATTACAAGTAAAAGAAACATGAAAGTGAGTCTTTGGAGAAGTATTTTAAAAATTAGTAAAAAATTAATAGCTTCCAGGAAGTTTCTTCAGCTTGTGAATCCACCTGCAATTATTTTTGAGTTTCCCTTATAAAAATTAAATAATCTAGAGTTACTAGATGACTATTTTATTAAATATAATTATTAACTGAAAGAGAAAAGTGATTTTTTCTCCAAAACTTAGGAGTTTAAAAGTTTAACTAGTCCATTTATATGAAAATCCTGAAATTTGGCCAAAGATTACACACTTCTTTCCTGCACTTTCTTCACATCGTATGGAAAATGTAGCACTTTTCTTCTGGAGCAGTTAACATAAAAGATCGTGCTTAAGAGAAGCTTTTTTTCTGCAAAAGATAATCTGCTTTCAGAGTTATAAGTTTGACAATCAAGTGGTCTAATTGATTGAACATTTACAAATACTTCATAATTAAATTTGTGCCAAACTATGTGAAAAAGATTAATGTTCCGCTTCCCCAAACTGTTTCTCCCTCATGTTTTTTTTTGTGTGTGTGCATGTGTGAACTGAATCTTTGGGAACTCCTTCCAGTTGATGCATCATTGAGGTGGTTGAACACATTGCATTATGGCAGTCTGTCACATCAGTGTTTCACCCTGAGATACTGGACTGACACACTGGGAAAGAAAGTTAGACAATCCAAAATCTGGGGAGTCATGTTTCTTTTGAAACTTGAAGACGGAATTTTGATCTACTTACCTCTGATTGTAGCAAGAAAAAAGAGGTTTAAGTAATTATAGCATAACTTTTGAAACATTAAGAGGAAGTTCATGTAAATAATAAGGTCTTACTGGTCCTGCATTTTGTTGGAAGTAACCAATGGCCTGTAAACAACACCTTCTATTTTGGTGAACCACTCTAAGTAATTATGGCAACACAATACAGGGGATAGAGTCTGACACATCGACAAACAAAATGTGGCACTGCAGTACTTGTATGCAAAAAAGCCTTGAATATAAGTACTTCTAATGCTTTCACTACCACATGAACTCTTACCTAATGCCTTGGTATTGACTGAAATTTTGCCTCCAGACAACCTTCCTTGGACAGTGTTTCATTCAACTGACACTAGACCTAATAAATGAAAATTTGTAGTAGTTCTGGGGTTCCATCTTGCATTTCCAGAGGAAGAATTGCAAGTTTAGTGACATGCAAAACTTAACTTGTGGAGTTGTGCAGAATTTTCCTACCGTTAATTTTAACCAAAATGTGAAGCATACCTTTGTTGCGATTTTATCACACACAAAAAATAGTTGTCAAGATTACAAACAACAGTGTTTCAGTGTTGTAGTGCAAGAGGGTTAGGAACAGGACTCGGAAATTCTACTTTTTTAGCTTTAATCAGCATACAATAATGCGGATGAGTAATTAATATGGAAACAAGGGTGAAGATGGATTGCCACAGTTTGGAGGAAAGAGTGCCATCTGGACAATATTGCCAGCTCAAGATTATATGCAAGTCTGTTATTTAGTTTTTGTTTTCAACAACAGAGAATACGTGATATATTAAGTCTAACAATAAAAAGCCAATGTTCATAAACCTTAATATCAAATGATGCTTGAAAACAAGACACTAGCTTTTATGTATGCATTGCACATTGATGTTTCTATTATTTCTATTATTTAAAGTTTTTTCAAAATGAAAGTCATGACTTTAAGCATGTGGATTAATAGCAGCATTTGTTGAAAATTCTAAAATTTGCTCCACTTTGGCAAGCTTTTGTAGAGCTTTTGTGCAAGGAACGAGGAGTATTACAATAATGTTAAATCTCCAGTGGATTCTCTTTATTTGAATTCTCTATGGCATCCTAGATCCAAGTCTCATGTCAGATCCTTTGTCTCCTTTTTTTTGTATCTCAGAATTACTGGTAAATGACCCTTACTGGCAACATTTCTCTTGTGATAAAGTACTGCTTCTTACAATGTCCATCGCAGATCACCTGGCTTTATACTAAGTGTACAAGGTCTCAGAGTGTCCTCTCAGATTTATACAACTATAGCAGGCAACTTCAAAATTAACCACATAACCAACCCCAAACTGCTCAAAGTGTACAAATTTCTCATTATAAATAAAAGAATCAGAACCATATGAAGGCCCTAGGGCCATGACAATTTTTTAGCATAACACGCATTACAATTTTTTTCAGAGGGCTCTATTTCAGCCATGCATTTTTATCTGCTTTCCACCTTTCATCACATCTTCCATGTGCATGAAGAAACCATCACTACCAGAAGAGCAATAAATGACAAATGATGGAAGAGTTATCACATTTATCCAGAAGTGAATGAGGTGCTAAATTAACACCAAACACACAGCTGAAAGTTCTTCCTCAGACTTTGCTATGGTCTCATCCTTACTCATTACTTAATCATCCTAATTAATACAATCTTTTATGAACTTCCATGAAGTTAAATATACTTTTATTATCTGTTTGATCTTGGTTCAATTCCCAACCCACTTCAGACTAAGGCCTAAGTCTTTGTAATATAAGGAACTTAATTCTAGTTTGTAATTAATTATTGCAGTTTGAATGAAGTTCCAGGGGAAAAAAAAAAGTGTATTTTTCCACAGCAATTTACACTTGTGCTTGAGTACTGACCAATTTGTGTTGAACAGAATAGCAGAAATACAAATACCTTGGAGCACAGCATGGAGCAGCTCTAGGGCTGCTCAGGGTACATACTTCTCCCTACAAGACCAGGAGAGGCTGGCTGTTTCACAAGTCAGCAGGCACACTGCATACATCCTTGTTAATGTAGAGACGTTCCATGTAAGCTAAAATGCAGCAGATTCATGCAGTGGGGCTTCATTCCTTAATGGGGACACAGTCCTTGTCCAAATCTCATCGTCTCAGTAAAAAAGCACAAGTTTCTTTGCCAAATTGTCTCGTAAGACCACAATGGGATCTGGATTTACCCACTGTCACAGGGTTTAATGACATTAAGCGCAGCACTGAATTACAACTCCACTTGTAATTTCCATCTGATAAAAGATCAAGAAATGCAAAAGGCTGAATACATATATGCAACACTGGTAAATGGTCCAGCATAGCTATAGCATGTAGTATTTAACCCTCACTCAACACAACTCATGCTTATTTACTGAGGCATTTAGAAAGTGATGTGTTACTACAAAGCTACAGAACATTACAGAACAAATAAATAAAAACTGAAGTACTTTGAGACTAACTTTTACAAAATCTGCTGCTAAAGGGATCCCATTAAGTCACTACTCCCACAACCCACAGCAAGGACTCAAAGTCATGTCTGCAAATAACTACATGAGAACTAGAGGAATGGCTTCAAAGCTTTGTGTTTTGCAAAATAAATGAAAAGTTAATAGATTTGCAAAATACATGTCAATTTTACAATTGTGGCATAAAGAGCAGTAGTTCAAACAAATGATCATCAACATGGCTAGAAGTTTATCTAAACTGGACATCACAGTCATTGAAAAAAAAATCAGTGAAAGTAGAGGTAAGGGATGGCTGCAGAACAATAGCACCATTTTCAAATTACAAAAATAGAGCCTTGACTTATAATAGAAACCAGAGCTAAAAGTTGAATGCCAGCTATTTTGTTTTGTTTTGTTTTGTTTTAAGCTTTCATGTTGACCTCTGCTCTACACAAACTTAGATCTGTTTTACATCAGAAGCTGCAGGGACATGGAAGTACATGGGAAAAGACTATGTCTGGCAGCTTTGAGAGGACCAGCTAGATTTCCTGAGCTCCAGTGGGATTGGTGACATAACTAAAAAGCAACAAACAGCAGGTGAGAGGAAGGATTTAAATATAAATAAGAACACTTTGAAGCCATAGGTTTTTATTGATCACATTCATATTTGTAAATCAAAGTCAGAGATTTTGTTTTAGAAAAATATGTAACTAAGTAAGAATCCAAAACCAAGATACCAAGAAAGGAAAAATAAATATACTAGAGAAAAGTGAAAGTATGGAATAATGTTGATGAATACTCCCTGGCCTAAAAAAAAAAAAAAAAAAAAAAAAAAAAAAAAATTAAAAAAATCAGCTAAATGCCCTATTTTCTTTAATTAAGGTAACTGAATTATTTAAGGATTTCTGACTGAATTAAATATTAAGACACATCAAGACCTGACGAGTGATGTGATTAGTGGTTTACACAGTCATTAGGATTTGCCTGCCCATTTGGACCCAAACTCAGCCTCTAATTAGAAAAACTATCAGAAATTCAGTCCCACAAACTCAGTATATACATACTATATAGTTAGTAGTATGGTTAAAAATATTAATTTGCAGAATTCACCCTTTAGTAAAAGATCAGAGCTCACTTGGCTTTTTTTTTTTTTTTTTTAAAGTATTCAATATATACAAAGTGACTGCAACCAATTAAATGGCTATGGCTTAACAGTTAGGATTTGCTGTCCTACTAAAGGTGCTGTTCACGCGCTGTCTGTAGGATCAGAGTTCAAACAGCAGTGCATTCAATCCGGAAAAAAGTGGTGGTTACAATAGCCTAGTAATAACAGTTGCAGATAACAATCTGAAAAGCTGAAACCACTGAAACATGATGGTTTGCAGTTAGAAAATATTTGTGTGTTTTACCAGAAAGTAACCCATTACCCTGCCAACAGAGAAAAATAAAATCAACTGGGAAGATACAAAATTAGATCAGAGCTCCCTTGAATAGAAGGAAATCCAGTCTTGCTGAACACAGATGTGATTATTCAGATGGTATTTCTATCAGTTCATTCATGTAAAACTCAATTTAATGCTACGTTAGCAATTTTCCCTTATCAAACACCAGTGTGTATGTGCAAACTGGCTTGGAGGAGCAGACCCATTAGAAGGTCCTCTATAGGGAACCCACAATCATGTGCTTCAAGAAGAAACACAGATTCACCCCGCCATCTTTAGGCAGATAGTTGCGGTTATGAAGGCTGTAAAAGAGTCTTACCAGCTCATGGAAGACATCCAGTTTGCCACTTACAGTGCCCAGTAGTGGATGCTTGGGTATTAGTGCAGGAAAGAAACAAACATTTGGTGATTTTTTCCCCAGAAACTCTTCCATCCTCCAAAGATCTGCATTGTAGAGAGTTCCAATTGGCAGTTCTTGGAAGATTTGTCTTCCATGAACTTCTCCCATTAATGGTCAGCAGCCCACAGCATGTGAGGACGTCACAGAGTGACACATCAGTGGGAAATTAACTGTCTTAACAGCAAAGGCATGGTGTGGAGTTTGTGGCACACTGTGGTCTACTCTGAGTCTGCAAATGCTGCCTTCATTAAACATATGTCTTTGGTATCAGAAAAGAACAGTAGGCACTTCTCCCTCTTCATTGTAGTCATGGTCCTTGAAATATTTCTTATGCAGCAAGGATACATCTTCCAACCCCAATTTCCCTGGCTGAAGAATTTGGCTTTTTGGCCTATGCAGCCATTCCTTGTGTAAAGGATGTGAAATCAGAACTCCACGCATCCAGGGCTGCTCTTCTGCTGATCTTCCATGGAAGAGATGGGAGGAGTTTCAGACATCTTCACCTCATATTTTAGGACTCACCTGCTACAGGTTGAATTATTCTCTGAACATTTCCGGTGGTTT
>JAPSGF010000037.1:669954-730634 GCA_035772895.1 Perdix hodgsoniae | reverse complement strand
CCTTTCCTTTCCTTTCCTTTCCTTTCCTTTCCTTTCCTTTCCTTTCCTTTCCTTTCCTTTCCTTTCCTTTTTTTTCCTAGAGAAAAGAGTAAGCCTTTGTGGCTCTTCTGCTTATTAAGACCTAATTTAGATGCCAAGTTGGTGTTTTGAAGACAGAATTATACCAAATTTTGCTAAATTTATCAGGTGAAGGTTGGAGTGTTTTTGTTTATCAAGAGAAAAACTTATGCTATTAATGGTTCCAATTTGACAGTAGTTTCTTTTCAGTACATGAAATGAGAAAAGTGAGAGCCAGTTCATTACAAAAATAGTGAAAGTTATAATAAGGCCAATTTAGGCTGAATGTGTATGTGAGGAATGAAATGTATGGAAATGCAACATCAAAGAAAGATGAGCAGGGAACGGAGTGCAGAGAAACATGTGTTCTGTGTAATGAGCCTAGTCAGAGCAACGTCCAAGATAATTGGTTAAGGATTACAGCACTTGGGAATTGGTACCCTGCAATAGAAGTAGAAAATAGACTGAAAAGAATGAGACCCAGTCAATCTATAGTCATGTTACAAGGACCAGAATCATCTCTCCAGTAGAAGCTCAGGCTCTAACAGGTGTACCAGTGAGTATCTCACTTCCAACGGCTTGGGGATTTTAAATAGACAAACCTGACTCTGTTTTTCCCACACGTTCCTTCTAAATATTTTTCATATTAACTCTGGGGCTACATAGAATCTAATAACCCATCAGTGTGAAGTTAATAACTCTTTTAATGGCAAAGGCATGGCACGGAGTTTGTGGCCCAGTCTAAATTCTTCCTGTTTGTGCAGTGTTAAATAAGTCAGTTGATCAGTGGTGCTCTGATGATTTATTAACATCATGCTGCCAATGAGTACTCACGCTGAAACTTAAGATGGATCAAATTTTACTTTAAAATATAAAGGTACCGTATCTATAAAGGACTTGTAGGAACAAATGTGTATTTATCATATATTAACATAGCAAAATACATCTGAATAACAAGGAAAGGATCCCTTTCACCTGTTTAAAGCAATGCCAACAGCACTAACAGCAAACGATTGTTTTATGTTGTCATGCAATTCCATAAAAATGGCTTGATATTCCAGTGTCAGAATTTGTTATGTATTAACTATATTTATTTCTCAAAAAGAAGGGGAAAAAAGCTCTAAATTTAATTTTACTTGGATGTGAGTACACTGCTTTCATATTTCAATGAAAAAAAATCCACATGGCATGAATTTCTCAGTGAAAAAATTTGAGTATGATTAAAACTGATGAAACAAAACACAGCAAAAAGAATTTTTCTTCTCTCACAAAAGATACACAGTGCCACACTGCTCTGGTTGGTATCATTATTTCTAAAATTTGATTTATGATTTCTGCCTCGTTGAGGGTGACACCGCTTGGTACAGATTTATTTAGCAGCTGTCTGCTAAGCACAATACTGTGGTTCTCCTTTCTTTTTATATATACATATATAGGCGGCACTGCAGGGGAAACTGGTCCATAAACAATTGCCAGGCACCAAAAGTCATATGGCATACAAAGCAGAGCATATATTATGAGGATTTAAGTATTTGCACTGCCATTAACTGTTGTTTATTTTACAGTTCAGGCTCTTTAAACATCTGCATATGGTAGAGAAAATTGTATGAGGATTTCAGTGCCGTATTAAGAGTTATAATATTTATTACTACACTTTGGACTTACCCAGACTTTCATCTGAGATGTGTACTGTTTGATAAAGATGATCAACTACTATCTCCCCTATTTCACTGATTAAAGATCTGAACCACAGACTGAACCTTCTGACACAACCAGAAAGATCTAATTGGCAAATAGTGCAGACCAGCAGAAGTAATTCTACAAAGCAACACAGTTGACACTGATGGTCAGAAGCCTACATTATTAGCATTGGAATATATATATATATATACACACACACACTTAAACATACACACACAGGTTGCTCTGAAAGTATTGCCTCCCATTTATTTCCATGAAAACGACAATAACTACAAAGAGCACAACAACATTATTTGATAAGAGTAAATTCTCAGATACAGAACACTATTTATCAACGTAGTCATCACCATTAGCTGTGCATTTTTGCCAGCAATTAGCAAGAGCCTGAATGGGGCACTCATAACAAAATGTATTACCGGAGGTGACCCACTGTCACCACTGCTGAAAGGCACCACCCATCACCTCTTAAAATTCACCGTTTAAAATTCAGCAAACATTGATGAATGTCAGCCATTCTTTTCCACATGGAGGAATTCAAGGACACATCTTTGCTCCATATGCACTTCCATATCAGAGGCTATTCTGCTCTCTTTCACACGGCAACAACATGTACCTGGACATTGGTGGGAAGGTTCAGACTCTACTGCCATACCACCAATATCCACTTCTGACGTTGTGGGCCAACCAAAAAAAAAAATGAAATAGAAGGCATTGTTTACACTGTTTTGATTTGAGGGATTGTCAACAAACCATGTGAACAAAGCACATCTGAAACATTCCCCTGCTGAGGACTCTGGTCCAGTTAATGCCTAAGTCTAATATACACCATGAGATGTCTGTCCCTAGGCACTGTCACAATGGCCCAGAATTTCAAAGGCCTGCAGAAAAGATAATGAGTGACTTTCACAGGTTTGCATGTGCACAGGGGGCTTTTTATGCAGAGTTCCTTTCCAAAGCAGGTTAAGGGTCCCAATACTATGTAGATGTAGCTGTTGAGGCTTTTTAAAAATCAAAGAATACAGAAGTATCACTTAAAAGTTGAAGAGGATTTAGGACCAATTTTTAGTCCCTTATGCAACCAATTGCTACCTTGTATCTAATAAAATATAGTAGAGAATTCAAGTTGATCTGCAGGCATTATAACTCGTCCTTCAAATCTAACTAAATACAAAAAGTGATAAATTATAGCGAGTGATCCTTGCTTTTTAACTGGCATTCCAAGTCCATTTGCCTTTCTAATGCGTTTTGAAAAAGATAAATGCTTAACACTTAAGCTGCACATAAGCTTCTTGCTCCTTTATATTATTTCCTATAAATAAAAATATAAATGCTTTTGGTCATGCGATTTGATCTTTGAGTACATGGTACAATAAATCTAGTCACAATTCATTTCCCTTAAAAACAAATATGACCTTTTTTAAAAAAAAATCCAGGGCAAAAGGGTTCTTTCTTAACACATAAATACCTAATAATCTGAACAGCCACTTAGCCCCAAAGTAAAAATCACATACTAAGTAGATATGTGCTTTCCACACCAGACAGAAAAAAAGTTTTTAGGCAGGAAAGTCTGTGAGACAGAGCCAATCTGGTCTGCTCACAGTGTCATGCCAGCTTTACCTGTTACTTTGTATTGATTGCAGGCAAATTTGATTGCAATTTTCTGTAGAAAACCCCAAGGTAAATCATCCTTGCCTTAGATATGCCACAGGAAAAGTCTCCGTTCCCACTGGCTTTCTTTCTTTCTCTCTTTCTTTCTTTTTTTTGGTATACGCACATGGATGCTACAGTACTAATATATATACTATGGAGCCACCTCATCACGGGAAATTCCTTATATTGTAACCAGCACCTACCTATTTTATCCTCCAGCTGACGCAAGCACTTTCAGTTTAGCCATTGTCACCTGTCTACTGCTGTTTTGACTTTTAAATATATTGAACATATTAACACCAGCTGCAGTCTAAGCACTAAAAGCATGTAGAGAGATGTTTACTTTCCATACATAGTAGTGACTGGGATAAAAATAAGTCAAAGAAAAATTCAGAATGAAAAAGAGAAGAAAGGATTTTCATGAACAGGATCAAGTAAGTAATGTATAAATGAACGTCTGTATTCTGTTATGATTACTTTATTTTGATCTCACATCCTCTGCTTCACACTGGAAACATTCTTTGACTCTACTTGAAGTTTCCAAAATACAGTCTTCATCAACATCAATTCAACACATCATCATCTAAAACAAGGTGATAAAGTTGGTATTTATATCTATCAGGGGACTGACTACAGATGATGACAACAACCATCTCAAAAGGTATAATTCTCTGCCACAGTATATATCAGTATTTTTCTTAATTATTTCTGACATTTTATCTATTACTCCAAGGACTTTTTCAGAGGGTGGAAATAAAAGGGAAAAATGGTTTTTGTGCCAAAGATGAAGAAATACATCTTCTGTAAGTAATTCCCAGAAGAAATCTTGGAAATCTTATGGGGTCACGAAACAGGTAAGAAAATAACATTTGTCACCCTTGCTGAATTGGGCATCTAAACTTAGAGCAGCACCAGTGACTTATCTGCCACTCCTTAGGCAAGAAGAAAAGTGAGAATACAGAAGTGTATGAGGGAAAAAGAGCCCTGTGAATGTTTCTCAGTCAACCAGAAACCTGTCTAAAGATTTTGTTCTTCCAGCTACTTATATCCTGTTTTCCCACAGGAATGTCCTTTCACTTCTATAATTAATTGTAAATCACACAGCAAAAGTGAAGAACCATACAGTTTGAGTTACAGCAAAGATATGAGCGCATCAAGTTTAGGACCAGCAAATAATGACTGAGAGTGGCCAGGAGAAAAACTTTCAAGTTAATGAGCTGCATAGATGCAATGAGTGGCCAATTATCAACATCTACAGAGAATACTAAGATAATTCACAGGTAGGCAGCCCACAAAACCAAAAGATACCTTCAAGAAAGACTTGAAAAAACCTATTACAAGTCACTGCTTCTGACATGAGTCTGATGCAGAATGGACAACTGAGTTGTGAAGAACAACTTGTCGCAGAGCCCTAGAAAAATTTCAAGCACAGTTGGCTGCCCTGCTTAATGACACTGTTATTAAACTCAATATAAGTAAAACAGGCCATAGCAGACTTGATCTTACTGTTCTTATCTTAAAAACTTGAAAACACTGCAGCTGTCCCAAAGCACTATACAAAAAACTCATCTGGTTTCCAGCCTTGGAGCTAGTTCCTGTACAAACAGCCTTCCCTCACCCTCTGAATCTTCCAGTATCCTGTGTTGATGACTGACCAGAATGGATGTAATGATCAAAACATGAGTTTCACAGAGATATTGGGCCTATTTTATCTTGTACCACATGGACACAAATTAAGCTAACGGCACTACATGGAAGCTTCTAAGTTCAGAAATAGGTATAACAGCATTCTAACAAGAGTTACTCAGGACATACCGGGAGCATGTCAGTTATTCTGTAATTAACAGAATGAAACATTAACTTTCAGATATGTGTTAGTCAGGTGGTTTGTTCTTATTCTACACTCAATGAAAAATGAAAAATGCCTTTTTTCCCCCTTCTTCTAATGTTGGCTACATGGTGGCCTGCCTTTAAGAAGGCATTTATTGCCTACCTCTGAGAGATAGAAGAGGAAGGGTGAGTGATTTTCATGCTCTGGCACTCATTGTAGACTGTTTAATTTGTCAGGACTACTAGGCCATGGTTTTGTGCTTTGACAGGTTTTTGTTATTCCTGCTAATCCCATTTCTGTTGTGTAATGTGCGTGGCAGCATCTGGTGACAACAGAATAGAACACCTAATTGTGAATGAATACAGAGCGCCCTGTTCTGCCACATTGCCTGTTGCACTATTTTTGCATTTTTATGGCTGAGGGTGGGCTTCCAGGAGCTGCAAAGCAGACAGCCCATCGTTGTAATCAAATTTGCCATTTGCATGTGTGTGTTCTCAGCAGCCTTCTTATTTCTATAGCCCCCAGGATTCCCTGAGTTTGGCTTTCTGGCTCCCTCTTCTGAGTGGAAGGAATGATCGTACATATTTATTAAACAATTGCTCTTTACAGTTAAGTCACAATGTGAAACTGATGGCTTTAATTGCATTTGAGTGTCATTAGAGTGAGCAGAAGTGAGGTGGGTCAAACCTGAATGATGGCTGCTGCCCCCAACCATAGCATGGTTTCATTCACTTGATAGACGCGAAGACTCCTCACTACCTGAGCATCTATTTTTCCACTCCACCCTGCTCAGATCTTCAAGATCCTATTCCTCTTCCCCACTCAGTGTGTACAGGGTGTAGAGAGCAAGTAGAGGAGCTATGGACTATGCTAAGTGTGGCTCATATAGACACACTTAGCAACCGGTAGAGTAATAGTATAATGACTATAAATGCTACTAAAATGTTAAGACTAGAATATCTGTTTTTAAACAGTGGCCTGGCAAATTTCAGAGGAAGGGGTTCAGTTCAATACCTTTAAAACCTTCTGACAGTTGATTACTGATTTAATCAAATTCTTAGACAAATGGTAGGGTACTGATCAGATGGTTCCATTTCTCTATGACCAAAACTGGCTCCAGCTAATGTTGTTATTATAGCATAATGCACTCAGAATCAAAAGTGTTGAAAAACATTCTTTTGGAAGAAGATTGGATGATGGTTGACAAGCGGTGCGATACAGCTACCCAAAATACCCATAGATCAGAGCAGTATTGAATTTGACAAAATGGACCAAGGCTATTATTTTGTAGAACACAAATGTTTTGAATAGAACGATGAGCCTTCCAGTCTAGAGGTTTTCATATATTTTCAGCTTAGATTACTGTCAGTTATAAGCACAAGTATTTCATAATAACACCAATAAAATTCACTGCCAATATCAATCTTCCAGAAACTGTCAAAAGATTAATTAAGACAAAGCTATAAAAACTCAGAGATACAAAGTATATAAATGACAACAGCAAAGACAAAAACTTGAAGAAGTCTGCCCAGAATTACCAATTAAAATGCAGGATAGAATTTTCTTCTGTAACACTAAACACAATATTTCTCCCAGTAAACTACACAGCCCTTCTGTGTTTACCACAATAACACAGAATCAAAACATGAAACCTGTTAGATGTGGAAACCAAAAAAGATCTAAAGCTGGCACGAAATTTAACACTTCACTCACATATTTCTCTAACTCCTCTGTATTACAGGATGTCAAATTTACTAAGTTTAAAAAAGGTGGTCAAACAGTAACAGTGAATATGAAAGCAGCTTCAGCACTGAAGCACGAAGCAGCATACAACCCACAAATGAAACTTAAGATTTTGTCTTATGCTTTCTCATATCCGCTTCAGTTCAATTCTGAAATGAGTTCTAAGAAAAAGTAAGATAGTGCAAAAGCAAAAATATTTATGTACGCTATGCATACAAAATAGACAACCAAGGGAGAAATGTTCCTCCTTATCAAAGACTTGCATTAGATGTATCCTTCTTCTAAGCATCTATGGACAAGTTCCCTAGAAAAAACGCCTTTCATATGGAAGCTGTTACTCGTTATCATCATCTGTTTATAATCAATGAGAACAGTTGGGTGCTCAGCACTCTTGAAAACTGAACCAATTATTTAGGTCACTAGTTTTTAACCTTTTTTCTATCTGTGGGCTCTTAAGCATTTTCCAGCGGACATGAGGCGCTGTTAGAAATTTTGCTTGCATAGATAGATGTCACTTTATTTGGCACTTACAACAAACTGTCTAGAACATGTCCCTTCCCCCTTCATCCTCTTATGAAAATACTCTCAGTCTCCAAGTAGGAGAAAAATGCCCATTAACCAAATAAAGACATTTGCAGCCGAATTAAAAAAAAGAATACCTGAATCCAACTGTTTTTAAGAACTTTGATATGATATGCAAGTAAGATCTCTTCAGTTTGTGTCTAAAAGTCTATGTTATGGTGATTACAACACAGGAAGGATGCAATTCTGCAGACACTGTCCTTGCTGGCACAAGCAGCTGCTGCTGTGTCCTCCTGGTCATTCTCATTACAATCAATGAACTGATCTGTGGGATCATTGCTATAAAAAACTACTCTTGTGACTCAAATAGCATTATTCATGCTATAACACTCCTGACAATTTTGAACATGCTTTTAAACAGAGAAAGAAAGGGAAGAGTGCAGGAAAGCAAGGGACTGCACAAATACCCTATGTTGGTCTTAAGAATACAAAATAAAAGGTCCCAACTGCACCTAATGTATGACTTCACATTTCTAATTGTGCATTGGAACAAATGAGAGGCAGAGTGAGTCTGCCACAGGAAGGAGCACTGGCTGAGAGCTGGCCACAGCAAATTTCAGGTGTCCCACCTAAAGGTACCTTCCACCATCACTGGTGACCAGTAGCCATAGAAAGTGCTCCTGACACGTCACAGGCAAGGATCACTGTGCTCACAAACAGTCCTGTGTCAAATGAGAATTGCTACAGTGATCACTAACAATCACAGACTGAACAGAGTGCTGTTTGCAAGACTTATATTTCTAATAACATTTTACTGGTTGTTATTATTATTACTGGAATATATTTTACTGTCTCTCCACTAAACTACTGTACTGCAGCCACTGTTCCTAACACAGACCAAGTCACATTTAACAGAGCAGATTCTTAATTTTCTGAGTCTGTTCACCTTTGGCCTCAGCTCCAGCAACCAAGAAGTGTATCTGCATCAGCTCTGTGAAGGCTCTGGTAATCCCTGGCACAAACCCCTGGGAAATGCTTTACACCAACAAACTCATCTCACATATTGGCAGCTGCCAAACTAGAGATGAAATACTTCAGCAAAGTAGTGGCTCAAAAGTTCCTAAAATAAAAGCAGCAGGGGAAGAGGGGAAGACCTCTTCTGGTTTTGATGAAAAAAACCTTTAGTCCTGACTACTGTATTTAAATTAAATCTATTTGCTTTTCACACAGTTCGAATGGTTGCTTTTTAATTATTGCTAATTGTTTAAGATATTGTTGTATGCCCCTGAAGATTTAAACAGAATAAATTTCATTCCTTTAAAATCTCTTTCAGCTACAGGCAATATAGTAAGAAGCCCCATAGGTATGGCAGTAAAAATAACCATAAAGACATAAGCATTTAAATGAGGAAAGCATGGAATACTTCCCACTAGACAAAAAAAAAAAAAAAAAAAAAAAAAAAAAAAAAAGGAAAGAAAAGAAAGAGAAGAAAGAAAGAAAGAAAAAAAAAAAAGCTATGTGTTTTGGAGACACAAGAACCAAACCATGAAACACACAGTTGAAACATTTAGGATGACTATGAAAAAGGTCTATGTTCACTTGTTAAGGAATGCGCTAAGGCAGACTAAAGCATGTGAATGGCCCTTTCACAGGTCACAGATTCTATTCAGTTCTTGGACATTGTTATTATCCTACAGAAATAGATGGGCCTCATTAATATTCTGAACATACCTGAGAGAACATTCTTAAGGAAATCATCCTCTGGTGGTTTTGGGTTTGTTGTGTTTTGGGGTTTTGTTTTTTTGTTGGGGTTTCTTGGGTGTTACGTGTTTTTTGCTTTTGTTTTTAACCAGCAGTAGGTGTTACAAATAGTGTCTGGTTAATAAAGTATAAGCATAATTTTGGTGTTAAAAGTTTAATAAAAAGTCTACTTCTGGATATATTTGTTTATGCAAAAATTCAGATTATTATTTTTAATTTTCTATTTTAGTAAACAATTTTGCCATGTAGATTAAAGCTGAACTGCAGTCATGTGGCAAGCAATTATATTCTTGGCACTTTTCTGAACATAATATAACAATTACCACAGCAACTGAATTTTTATCATAGCACTCCAAGCATGCAGCAGGTTAATATCAGTGTTCAGCAACTTCAGATAATATTTCTAAGATGCTAATGCCAATGATGCCAATTTCAAATGTAGCAAACAGCTTCTGATATGAACTGAGTTCTGTGCTTTTAAGATAATGTGGTTACACAGGCCCTGATCTTATATAGAGTTGGACTGATGTCCCCCTTACAAAATGCTGGTGACGCTTGATGGGAGTCAGGCAAATCAGTATGCAGCACCAGCTCCATGGCAAGATGAGCTGTGATGGCAAAGTTAAATTTTTAAGGAACATAATGCACTACAGGATGGGGTTAGGATCTGCTATGGTATCTCATACAGCTTGCCTGTTTACATCATCACTTTTGGAATGCATGAACTATCACTGAGTGTTTGCTTGGAACTCACCGCTGCCCTGAAATGATGTTGTTACTAACCTGATCTACACTGGATTTTAAAGATACGCAATTTGGTTTCAACTGTGTGACTCCTGCTGAGCGAACTCAAAAAGAAATAACTTCATTTTTTGAAGCTTGGTTCTTCTCCCTGCTGACCCTCATGGGAGTTTTGCTGTTGCCTTCACAGAGAGTAGAAGCAGGCCCAGAAAATGGGTAATTGCCCTCAGTCATCTAAGCTGTGCCACCATGCTTTGGATGCAGGACACTGCTTTGATACAGCTACTTGATGTTCTCCTCTTAAATGTCTGGATGGCATACAAATATAGATAAAAGTAGGTGACTAATCATCACATCTATTCTTAAGGCATGCATAGAAGGAGGCAGTAAAGAGAAGGGGAATTTTGTGGGTTACTCCCACACATAAATCCTCTATGTGTCAGTGCGTGAATAGACACTACTTAAATCTATTGTGCAAAACTGATGTAGAACAACAATTAGCTGAAGCAGAGAAGAAACTATACTAGAAAGGCAAATATCAAAATACCTCTCTACTAAAATATTTGCAGGTAGTCATGTAATTCAGACACACAGCACCCCCAGAAACAGTGTCAAGTGTTTTGTACTCAAACCTTAATATGGCATATGTGGAAAAAAAAATCCCATTGAAATAAATAGACCTATTCATTTCAGAGACAGCAAAAAAGAGACGAACTTTCTTTGTCTTGCCACTTTAAAGCCCCTTGATAGCATTTTCCTTTTTTATTGTCTTTTAGATATAGATGCCCCTCTGCTTAAGTATCACCAAAGCTACTAGTAACAAATACCTAAATATATAACAGATGCATAAGTGCATCTTGGGATAAATACATTATGGACAATTAACTGTCATCATACCCCTCAATTACATTTTCACCCGCTCCTGTAGTGTACACCTGTGGCTTGTTAGTAATGCAATAAGTGTTGTAAAGCAACTCTAAGGTTCAAAGGTAGCTCTGCAAAAATCTGTTTTCCTCTTTTCTTAAACATGCATTACATAAATGTGGAAACAGAAACAAACACAAGAGAAAAAGAATACCATCTCTTCTTTTACCAGCTGACACTGCTGATCAAGTGGAAATTTAGAATTTAACTGCTATGTCACAGAGGAAAGAAACTTTGTGTGAAGTATTGAGCCTGATTCTAATTTCACTAAGGTAGAAATTAACCAGAGAAGCAGCAAGTGAAAATCACTTTGGTACACTCCTAACATTATTTCCTTTCTCAGTTGTGCAGGGGTAACGTAATAATCATACACAGCATTTGAGAAAATTTTGTAATGCACATCATTTCTGGTCAAAAGTAAAAGAAGTTGTTGGAAGCACAAGTAAAACTGATATATATCTAGCCTACAGTATAATTAAGTCTACATCTCTGCAAAATTGGTATTCGTATAAGTTAAAGTAGCTATTGGATATTCTTACTATAATCACACTTAAATCCATAATAGTTCTTGGAAGGATTATTTGTTATTAAATATGTGAGTGGCGTAATTCAGTAAGCTCTGTATATGACATTGATGGAGTGCCTGTGAAGAAAAATATTAAATGAAAATATACTATACAAATGGTCTTACAATTGTAGCTAGAGGCAAATCCAGCACAGAAATACCCCTCGTAGTTGATATCCCAATGGCATTAACACATTTATGTTCCTGATATATTTCTTTATGTCTTTATGTTTTATATAACTTTATTTTTTTTTTTTATTCCTATCCACCCTGACTTACTACCTCCTTTAGCACCTCTGGATTTCTGCATTACTTATTTGGAAAGGAAGCAAAGTAAGTGAGAGGCTTTTCTGAGCTTCAGCATGAGAGATGGAGTGATCTTTGTAAAAATCCACAGATTCTAGCATCCCCATCACTTTCCCAGTATACAAAGAATCCCACCCAAAGCCTCACGTGAGGAGTCCAGATGACCCACTCCACCAGGAGGCTTGCTGAAGCACCCAGGCTGCATCAGGCTGGGGTATCCATCCCATCTGCTCTCCTCTCTGCAGACATCCCCCACCCCTGCTTCCAGCCACAGGGCAGTGAGGGCACAGCCATACTCCTGAGTACTGCACCCATACCTGTGTTCCACCGAGCAAAGCTGTTCTCACAGAATTACCTCATCAGACAGAAGAAGGAAATATTGTAAGTCCTTCTCATTCAAGACTTTCTCTGAAAACAGGACATAACCCATCACATCCCTGGTACTGACCCAGAACAAACAAGGTTATTGGAAATTGCCAGCTACATTATAATGCTTTCCATCTGACCTCAGTGCTGATGGGTTGAATTATCTGAATAAAACAAATCTCACTCCTAGAGTGGGATTTCCTGTTGGGACAGTGACAGTGAGATATTTACCTACTTACCAGTGCATTTCAGCAGAGGTTCTTAATAACAGTTCTCTTTTTCCTTTTAACAAAAGAAAGCCTTCTTTTCAAGTCTTCATGTACCCCTTCTCAAATTGTCTATAAATTAAAAGTTGACAGCTTCATCCGTGTCATGAGCAGTGCTGGCAGCTGACACTTGTACAGCTTTTGGCAGCTCCCTTTAATCACATTGTTTGTTCTTGCTCGTCTTTTAAATGGCCTGCAAAGAAAAGGTGGAGGACAGGACAGTGAAACTCTCACAGATAACATTCAAGAGCATCATTTCATTCTGTCATTAGTGACATACTTGAGAAACACTATATTTATTTATAGGCAAGAATCAAGTATGCACAGTTCGACCAAAAATGACTCATGGGCTGTCAAATGGCAATGTGCTCAAACAGACCTGAAAAGAACTGGGTTGGCTGACTGCACACTAACAGCCACTGGTCAGTCAGCATAGGCTGAAGTGAAGAGCTGTATCAGCTTACTTTACTAAATCAATGGTCTCCACAGAGTTTAATTGTGGTTGGATGGCACAAAACCAAATATAATCTAATCTGTCTTGCTGAGCAATGACTGTCAGCTAACTTACCTTTTTACAATCATATACAAACAAAATCTCTAAATGAGTATGAGAAAGAGCAAAAGAAAAGATAAATGCAAATATCTTCAAAGTGTTAGCATTAATCACATGGGGACAATATTTAGCAGAGAAGGAAAGTATGGTTAAATTGAGAAAAAAACATCTGAAATGTGCTGTATGCAAATTCTTTGATGTCTGGACGCCTCATTGCTTGGAACAGTTTAAAAGATCTGAAAGAGCAGACTGAAGACCAGAAAAACGTCTCACAAGTTAAAGTTCTGTATGATCCAAAAAACTGTACTGGATGATTTAATGGGAAAATGTCATTTCTAGTATTTTTTTCTTGGAAATGATTCACTGCTTTTGGTAAAAAGCTGACTCCATACAGAGAATTACCTGTCTTTCCTGCCTCAGATACTTTTTTTCCATATGATTAGAAAATGTATTAAAAAAATCTTAAAAAATATATCCACCCCTTCAGATGCTGAACACCAGTATATGAATTTCATTACTTGGGGATTGTAACTTCCGCAGTAATGGCAGGAAATACCCTAGCACCTACTGTCTGAGCACTTCTATTGACTAGTCAGGGCAAAATTAGAATATCAGGAGCTTTTACATTGTTCTATAATTGGCCTGAGTAAAATCTAATAACAAATCCACAGTGTAGTCGGAACTCATCTGTTGTTTGCACTTCCTACTTCACAGATGAGACAGTCTCAAAAGACAGAGTAGACTGAAGACTGGTTGGACAACTCTATAAGTGAAGTCTCAAGACTCTTGTCATTCTAGCTGTCTAAATTACTTAAACAGGACTCAGAGGGATTTAAAGGGGAGAAACGACATGACAAACAATTATATTCTAACACACTATTTATAACAATGCCCTTTCAGATTATTGTTCCACTCAGACTGACACATTACTGTAATCCCAGGGATGAATCGAGGGACTTAGAGTTAGATCATGCACAGCTTGTAGGCATAAAAAAATACGAATAAAGAACTGACATTCAGGAAATATAGAGCGACTCAAGGATAAATTCTGCTGGGATGAGCTTAATTTATCAATGTCAATAACAACGGTGAACACATCGCAAGAATACATGCATATTAATTGAAAATAACTCAGATTAAATCACTGCAGTTTGACATTTTGAGATAGGCACTTTATCTTTTCAAGAAAGAGAGCACTATAAAATCTTTAATCTGAAAACACATCTTAATTGCATGTTATCACCTCCTAATTGCTTCTATATTATATTAAACATTTTGCTAATTACTAGCCTGATCATGGTGTAAATAGCTTGAGGCTAGAGCTCATAACCAGCTGAAGACAACTGGGCACAATGAGGGCCACAAAGAAGTTTATCACTTCGGTGTATTATCACGGACTTCCATCATTATCAGTGTCTATCACTCTTTATCTCTGCTTCCCTTGTGAGATAAAGAAGAGAGGCAATAATGTAGATCAGAGGTTGGGCTGCATTTCAGTTAATCCATCTATTTCTAGCTCTAGATTTCTAGTATTCCCTGGAGACAAAAGTTGTCTGCCTACTGCTGTCACTAATCTACTGCTTGAACACTGAGGACAGAATGCTATTTGCTGTACCACAACACTGGGTAATGGAGGTGCTCCTGGACAGCTGGAGGTGCACACTGCATCCGAAACCAAAGGACATGGATGAAATGTGTTGCTGTGAGCAATCTACCTGCTTAACTTCGGAGCCTAGTCATACACAGACAATGCACAGGGAGCATATCTGAGGCAGCTGTTTGAGAATTCATCAGGAATGACAATTATTTATGTTTAGGCAATAAAAATGCTCATACAGAAGTGCCAGACCTAACAGTGCAGGCAGCCATTTGGGCAGCAACTAATAATTTGTGCACACTAATAATTTAGATAATTACTTTTACCTGAAATGAGCAGAAGACCAAAACATCATTTTTAGGTTTTTTTGTTTGTTTGTTTTTTCCTTTGAAAGGAAAACAATTTTATCCAAGTTCATATTCAGGAATGAAGTAACTTTGTGGGTTACAAACTGCATGGTAAAATAGAGCCTTACAAAATATGATTTGCATTTGCCAAAGAGAAAAAAATAAAAAAATAAAAAATAAAAATAATAAAAAAAAACATTAAGAGGAAATTATTTGGCCAGCACACAAGTAAAATAGCTTTTCTTCCTTTGGCAAAACATAAGTTTAGTGAATGCAAAGAGGAGGTGGCAATATGTGGCCCATGAATTCTGCTCTATTTAAAATTGGGCTTTCACCACAGCTTCTTTGTCAGGGCTTGCTGTAAGATGCCAGAGGCCCAAGTTTGTCTCTGCTAATAGCAGCTGACTTTCTTATCCTTTGCACTGTGGCAGCAGCAAAGGATCCATGCCTGGAGCTTCATTTGCCAGAGGAAAATAACTCACAACTTCTTTTACCAAGCAGAAAGTTTACAAGCCAGACAGAAAGAAAACAGACTGCAAATGAGGAAATATGAAAGACAGATGAGTTTAGGCCTGAGCTACCAGATGCCAAAACAAAGAGTTCTCAGCTCCAAACTGTTTTTCTCACACAAGACCACACTTTATGGAATGGCATGCAGTTAACTGATCAGAAAGTAACGCACAAATCTGAAGAAACCTTCCCACCTTCTCTCCGCTTCTCAGCCTTGGGATCCATGATCAGTGAGACTGGGGGCACAGACCCCACCACAGCTCTCCCCTCCCACCTCCCAAACTCTACTCTGGGTCTTTTGTTCCATAACGTCCTACTCCATGGGCTACACTGCACTTTCTCTACCTAGATTCCTGAGATTGGAATCCGTGCTCTATCAGAGCAGTCATAAAATAAGTTAGACAGTTATAGCTAATAAATGATAAGTGAGTGCTAATCCTGGTCCTGCATGCTGCCCACTCGATGCTCATCTCCCCTGAGGCTGCTGTGGCACTGTGCTGTGACATCGTGCTGTCCCGTCTGTACCATGCTCCCTCCGGTGACACAAGCTGCAGTGTGACACTGACAGGAATTGGGGGCTGTGAAAGACTGTGTGTCAAAGCTTCGCAAACTGGGCTTCCTGTCAACATTTCTCGTCTGCGAGCACACAGAAGAATGAAATACAGCGCAGCTAACCTGAAGGAACCAATGATGCACAGCTGTTTTATTGCCTGGTACAGGTAAGACATTTTTAGGGAATATTTTCTGCCTTTTAATGAGCCTACAGCAGAAGGCCCTGAATTTATCTCAGCTGCCAGAATCCTCTCACTCTTTCAGGTTCTTATTATCTTTCTCTATTTCTTTCTCTCTTTGTTTCTAGTTTGTGCCTACTTAAAGCACCTCAAGCTCCTTTCTTCAGCTGCTAAGCAGTCCTTACAGGTGTCTGTACTCTCCCCAAGAATTCCCTAATTTGCCTTTCACTTAAAGCTATGAGAAGGGTGCACTGTATTCTTGCCTGTCTTTGTATCCAAAGCAAGGAGAGGGAGACACTTCCCAGTGGAAGAAATGCTCTGCCCTGGGAGGTTGGTGCCCCTGTCCTTAAAAGCCATTTTAAGAACACCTTATACTGAGACACAGAGAGCACACTGCTTAAAGTCTGTACCACACAACACTGAACTTTCCCAAGCCTCATTTCTGTGGTTGTATTTCATACCCATGCTACACGTGAGTTTTATGATATTTGCTTGTTTGCATTTTCTCCACTATCTTCACATATTTTATCTCCACAGCCACTAATTCTTGATATAAATGATGCTAAGCAGTAAAGTATGGTCCATTAACTTGATTTTTAAAAGTATCTAAAATTTACGCAGTGATTTAAATAATAATATAAATTATATTAAGTATGTGCAGCAGCAGAGGGTACGGCCTCCTAAACAGAATGAATTTCTCCTTGGAGAGCACTGATTAGTTCATTTTTCCTAATGAATCTTTTGTTATAGTCAGAAGTTCCTTTTTTCCCCCTCACTGTCTCACTTATGAAGCATGCATATGTATATATGTATGTTCCATTTATATATTTGATAGCTAGATTAAGCGATATCCTACTTCACCTCCAGAAAGGGCACAGCACTTCTTAAGGAGGAAGCTGCATTTCTTAGTCAGAGAAACTGAGGCTAAGTCATCCCATCCACAGGTTCTCCACCTGCTCAATCTTTGGGTCAACTATTTCCAAACATGTAATCCATTGCTAAAGTACTTCCTAGATAAAAGTGGATGGATAGTGCTGCTTCTCTCAGTGAAATTTATTGTTGAGGCCAATTGGAAGGCATTGTCCATTCAGACACTCCATCAAAAAGAAGCAGCAGATGGCTTTGCACTGCTTTCTTGAGCATCTAGGAATGCACTTCTGCTTCTTGTTCTCCCCTCGCTCTGCATATTCTCACCATTATTCCCTAGGGCAGGGAGGAGAGAGAAGTCCCCTCATCACTCACATGTGCTTTCCATGCTCATAGAAGCCAGGCTGCCATCTGGTCTAATGAACTTTGAAACAAACTGCCTTTAAGATAACTTTCTTTTACCTGCAGTGATGTTCCTTTGGTGGTTGTTTACCATCACCCAGGTCATTTAAGCTGTAGTTTAAAATGCATCATGACTGTTGTTTTTTCCTCTAGAAATATCAATGTAGGTAGTGCTTTTCAATAAGTGGACATTAATTCACACTAAATTACAGTGGGATTCCCATGAAATTACATATTTCATCCACATGAATACTGAAAGAAATCATTATGATTAATGGTATAATTTATATGTGCATGTTGATGAAAGAATCTCAATCTAGAGTAAATTAGTAGAGATTTATGTACTAATAATTTTGTTGTGCTCTAAGGTCCAGATGAAAACCAACTAAGTGATGTTGTATTGACAGCCAGTTCATATTAACATATCTTAAAGGGATAGTATAACAGTATCAAATAAACAATTTCTAATCCATATTAACTTCATTTTATCCTTTTTTTTTTTTTTTTTCCCCCTTCAGAATCCATAATTAATATACTGCTAGGAATAAAGTTTCATCCTTTTCATCTTCACATATGTGCCAAGGAATCAAGGTAGATAAGATGAATGAAAATATTTCATCATAAAATAACTGACTTTTAATAGAGAAAAGTAAAGTAAAGGACCTGCTCCATCCACGTGTTTCTCTGAGCATGTCACTGTGTGACTTCATGCAGGGATGAGGAATTTGATGCCTCACTCCGAAGCTCACAGCACCCCAGCTCACAGCAGGACAGCCATTGCAGCCCACTATGCTTGTCTGGGCTACCCATCATGGTACTGACAGCTGTGTCACATCCAAGCCCCTTATCAGCTATTCCCCATGCATGTAGTGTGCTCCTGACTCAAATGGGGGACATGGTTTAGCAGGCATGATAGGGAGGGGTAGATGGTTGGACCAGATGATGGTCCTAACGGTCTTTTCCAACCTCAGTGATTCTACAATTCCATGATTAAGCAATCCTTATTGCTTAATGCAGCAAATAGAGCTGTAGCATCTGGGGAACTCAGCCCACGAACTGAATTTCCATGCAGGAAAATACTAGCAGAAGCAACTTTCTCATTGCCAATATTGTTACGTGCTTATTTCTAACACTGAAGCACAATTAAGCTGAGGGTAGTGTGGCTGAAGAGGCCATGTACCAGGGCCAAGCAGTCACCTTGTGCAGTTCAGAATGCTGGCTGGTGGTAAACATGCAAGGTACAGTGCATTACTTAATATTCTGAAAAGAGGACCGTGAATCATTTTACATTAATTACTAAAATGAATGTTTATAAAATGCATCTCAGTGTATAATCACCAGCTGATCTTACCTCTGCAATTCTTACAGGAAATAGAAAGTGGAACATAGGTTAAATGCTATGCCCATTCCTTCTTAAAAACAAGGATACATTGCTGACTTGGTAAAACTTGCAATAATCTTTTCTCACAGTGCTCTTGGTACATTATTCTTCTCAAATATTTTTAAAGAAATAGTCTAATTTAGTCAAAATAGTCTTAGGATTTTGCAGTAATTGACTTTATCAGTCTATAAAAACTCAGATAGGACTCCTCCCCAGAATGGTTACAGCTCCAAAAAATTGCAATTTCCTTGAAGCAAACATTCCCTGAGCTCTGTGACCAAGTCTGTGGTGATGTAAGACAACAGCAGCACTACTACTGTACTTCAGTAATTTAATCAAGAATGTCTTCCCCTTCATCTTCCCTTTCAAATCAGGTATTTTAACGTTTTGCTGCTGGGACATATTTTTTTCTGTAGCACAGAGCTGAATATAAGAGGCAGTGTTTTAAATTTCTCGTAACAAATCCTGTTGGAGGATTAACTCTCTTCTAAAGGGAACCCAATGTCAGTTTGCAAAAGGAGAAATGACTGATGGCAACATTATTAATGACAAGCAGCTAATTTCTATGCAATTTTACCTAGTTACTACTTATGGAACCTGCAGCCACCACTATACATTATGCAGAATACCTAACTAATTTTCAAAATCCTTGCTTAAAACTTAATTCAAGGGAAAGACCTCTTGATCTTACAAAAGGCATTATTGCCGGAGATTAAACTGCTTGATGCTATGTATTGTTCTAGCTGTAGTCAAGAGGGAATATTAATTGAGATGTTCCATGGATTACAGTGTGTATTCCACAGTGGTTCACATGTTTCCTGGTGGTCTTTCCAACAGGAATAGCATAAATGAGGGGAATAAGACGGATCATTTTGAACCTTAGTTGTTAAGCCATTGTTCTGTTGTGCACAAAAGGTAATGCTTGGTTGATTTGCTTTATTTCTGAACTGTTCTGATTTTTTCCCTGTGCACCTAATCTCCACCACTTCCTCTGTGAGTCATCAGCAGCTGGACCCAGTGAAACCACAGGAATTGGCTCCTGGTAAAGAGCTATAATGGTGCTATTACTCAAGTTCAATTCTCTTTAAGCCTGGTAAAGAAGCATCATGAGTCATATGGTACAGACAAGAGTTCTTTTGCATTTGCTTTCTTTAGGAAAATCAAAACCTATGCTTTGCTTCTTTGAAATGATTAAAATCAGTCTCTCCTGTACCTATCTTTCTCTGCACGGCCTTTGCAACAAAGATGAAATGTCATTTTCCTTTGAATTCCTCATTACTTTTTCCTTGCATTTACCTACCGTGCAGCCTTTTTTTAAAAACAAGTTCTTAAAAACAAAACAAAACAAAAAATCACAGCCATTTAGCTCTTCCCCTTCTGCTCATTTTCATTGCGGAGAAGTGCAATGTGATTCACACCTCTGATTCAGCTGATTTGATTAGTTGTTGCTGCCATACACCTGCTGCTGTCACAGTAGTAGCCTGTATTTGTGGCATAAGTTCCTGCTGTCTGTCAGAACAGGTGGATATTGTATAGTAGATTGAAAAGAATGGTTTGAATGGCAATTGTTCTCCATCCCTACCTACACAAATCCAGGACAAGTTGGGTCCATCAGTCTCTCCCAATTTGCCTGCATTTACTAGGATGGTCATGTATCTTATTTAAGCTAAGGCCAGATTTTCAACTGCAGATAAGAATAACCTTACCATATGAAATTTATAGTAAGATGGTTGGATGTTGTTCACAACCTCTGTTCGTGGCTTATTCTTGGGCTTTTCTATACTAGACAATTTGAAGACTTCAGAGAGCTCTAGGGGATCTCTTTGACTCTTGGTAGGAGTTCCTTTCCTCTCCTTCAATTAAAACAAGTCATCCTTAACATTTAAAAATGGTCCTTATTAAAAGAATTTCTCATCGTTATTATCCTCTCAGAATAGCATTTTGCCTTCTGATGAAGTCCTGCATGCTGGTTGTAGGAGCCTAGCTGAATTGTAATGCAGTGCTGCACAGGGACTGGTAACTCTGTGATAGTGTATAATGCTGGACAGCAGATAAAGAAAAGGAGTAAAGGAAAAGAAAAAGTAAAGAAAGCAAGCAGAGAAAAAAAAAAAAAAAAAAAAAAGAAAAAAAGAAAAAAATGAAAAAAATAAAAAGGAAAAAGAAAAAACGATGAATGAAAAGAAAGGGAGTTTATTGTTCACCTTATTGAGCAGAGTAAACTATATGGCAGTTGAGAAAGATACTCCTGCAAAGCAGAGGGAGCCTTCTTTCCATATAGATCTTTGAATCATATTTAAAACACAACTCAGGAATACCCTGAAATCCTAAACTTCCTGAGTTGAACGTATTTCAATGAAATACTGAATGACTGCACAAGTAACATTCAACTGGTAGGAAGAACTGGAGAAACCTAATACAGAAAATATGAAGCCTCTTAAAGAGAGGTAAAATGAAACTGTAGTCTCTAAATTGGATCCTTTATTTATTAGCACAGTCGTATTTAAATGGATTAAGAGCTCCAACATAGGCATTCCCAAGTTGCAGTCCACATACCATAAGTGGTACGCAAGTGTCTGCAATGTGACTTGTGACCCCTCGTAGAGCTGCGGGCTGAGGCTGCTGTCACCACTGTTTCTGATGGCAGTGCCTGGCAAGGGAAGGTTTGAAAATCATCATAGTCTTAACAGATGAACAGTTTTCCCTTTCATGCAAGATATTTATTTCAGGAAACAGAGTGTCTCATCTAAAGCACACACAGTATTCCTCCAGTTTGAACAGACCCAAATGTTTTGGGGTCTTTACGCTATAAATGCAACCTAAATACCATCTTACCACCAGTGCCAAAATTTAGAATTGATTACTGCTGCCTAAATAAAGATACTGCTATTTCTCTTGATGTACTTTTCCAGCTAGCTATTAAATCAGTGGCAGACTGTAAATCATAATTGTGCAGTAGAGTTCTAATGTACACTTTTTCAAATAAGCACAGCTGAGCAGTTGTGCTACAGAAGTACTTGTTTTTCCTTGCCTTTGGAAAAACAGAAATAGATAACATTTTAGATGGACTATAATTCTGTAATTTGGAATTATCCACAAAATTTTGTGGATTTTGTGTCTATTTCAAATTAATATTTGATTAAAGTATCTTTCTGTGCAATCCTCAGAATGATTAATTTGGTACTTTTATCCAGCTTTTACCTTTCATCTTGATGGCACACACTGGTGATTTAAAAAATTTTCCAACTTTCAGGTATAGAAGAAAAGGCAGAACCAGAGCTGTCAGTTTTAGTCCAATTCTAACAGATGTATTTGTTTTACAGTAGAAGCTGGTTTCATAACCTTAAAAATGTTGTAAACAATTTGCAGCTGCTTGATTTTTTATGCCATCATAAATATTCATGACAATTCTTCAAGATCTACAAATATAAGGTGACCTTAGACAAAATAAATAAATAAATAAATCAGACTCGGGTACTATAGAGCACAAGTCATCACTTTTTCAGCTTTCTCAGAATTACACAGACAGCTGCAAAACCTGTGCTCAACATCACATGCAGGGCTTCTGGCAAATGGTTTTCCACGTAGTTTAAACAAAACCAATAAAAAGCCACTGCACTAAGGCTGCAGTAGTGGAGAGTCTGGTAACGTGGTTTTGGCATGTAATGCAGTAGCCCTGCAAGGCCTTGTTGGGGGTGTGATCAATAGCTCCCAGTATGACTTTTAATCACTTTAGTACATATTTGTTGATTTCTACCTGCACAGCTTTCTGGCATTAAGAACAGAAAGGAAAGTGGGTAGAAGAGTAAGAAAGAAAAGTGGAAAACACAGCTGTCAAAGCTAGCTGCTCTGTTTGCATGCATATTAATTGTTCAGCAAATAACACTAAGTTGTGCAAAAATATATTACATTGTGTGGTATTTTATTACATGACATTACTGTATTATCCCAAATGTATGCAACAAACAGGTACCTTTTGCTCGCCCTTCAGCAAAGTTTTCTCTTTTTTTTTTCCTCCCTGCAATTTTCTCCTTCAGTATTTCCACACACTATCTATAACGGGTATGTTTGTGTTTCAGGTTTTAAAACTAATAAAAGACTGTATGTGGAGACAGTAATTGCATCAGTAGCACCAGCCAGTCAGATAAGCTAGGGACAGGAAGGCAGGGGGTCCTGACTAATATGAGAAGATGTAAGAAAAGACTTGAGAAGGTGAAGTAATTCCACTCAGGAAGATGCAGGACTTTGAGGGAGTTGATCTTCAGTGGCATAAATTGCTTAAAATGATGCTGAATTACACCAGCTTGCCTTAAACATTTGGGTCATCTGATATGTAATTCAAGCACGGCCTACGTGACCTAGATTTCTAATGATACAGCTCAGCAAATAACGACTAAAATGACACATTAGTGACAAAAAATAAGATTTGTCCCCAAACTCATAGAACACACTTTCTACTAAAGCACTCCATCCACAACACACATTTTTCCTGGGGTAGTTACAAGGTATAAATAAATTACAGGTAATATTTTCATAAGTACACATATGATTTAGAACTCCATGCCCCATTTTTTAAATTGAAGGAAAATGTTTAAAGTGATTTCAAAGGGACTGAGGTGATGAAGCACTATGGAAAAAAAAATCCTACTGGGCTCCTCTTACATTCAGCATCTGACCATAAATGCTTAGATGTCCCTTTGAAGGTCAGGGAGATCTAATATACTGAGCATCCAAGCTTCTTTCAGAACTGTGAATTAGACTCTGAAATGACATAAGTATTTTGAAAATGAAATCTAGCAAAATCTTAGATAGGTTGGTTTTAGTAAGGGTATCTGAAAGACTTACCTCTACGGTTTAACAGCTTTAGGATGTAAAAAGACACGTATTCATCCATCAACCCCAGAATCTTAAGTGAGTGCAGACCTGTAAACAGAAAAAAAAAAAAGAAGTAAATTGATCATTTTTAGCATTTATTACCGAATTACCAAGAAATCTGAAAGGAAATGCGAGAGAAGTTGAAATACTTCCAAAATAACCCCCCCGTACTTTGCAGCATCAGTGCCATCTAACTGCAGCTTCACATTTCTTGACTTCCACATGACTTTACTTTAGTCAGGGAAGAGGCAGTCCGAGAGCACCTAGGCTGCACCAACGTTCATAAATCCATGGGACCCGATGGGATGCATCCATGGGTGCTGTGGGAGCTGGAGGAGTTGATTGCTGAACCGCTCTCTGTCATCTGTGAGAAGTCTTGGAGAATGGGAGAGGTGCCTGAAGACTGGAGGATAGCCAACGTCACTCTGGTCTTCAGAAAGGGCAAGGAGGAAGATCCAGGTAATTGCAGGCCAGTCAGCTTCTCCTCTGTCCCTGAAAAGGTCATGGAACAGCTTGTGCTGGATGCCATGTCCAGACAATTGGAAGAGAAGGAGGTTATCAGGAGTAGTCAGCATGGGTTCACCAGGGGGAGGTCATGCTTGACCAGCCTGGTAGCCTTCTACGATGTTGTCACTGGCTGGGTGGATGGGGGGAGAGCAGAGGATGTAGTCTACCTTGATTTCAGCAGGGCATTTGATGCTGTCTCCCATGACATCCTTATAACAAAGCTGAGAAAGTATGGGATAGATGAGTGGACAGTGAGGCGGGTTGAGAGCTGGCTGACTGGCTGAACGCAGAGGGTTGTCGTTGGTGGTGCAGAGTCTGGTTGGAAGCCTGTAACTAGTGGTCCTCAGGGGTCGATGAGGGGTACGGTCTTGTTCAAGATCTTCATCGGTGATCTTGATGAGGGCTTGGTGGCCACCCTCAGCAAATTTGCTGATGATACGAAGTTGGGAGGATTGGCTAGCATGCCTGAAGACTGTGCTGCCATTCAGAGAGACCTGGACAGGATGGAGAGCTGGGCATTAACAAACCAGATGAGGTTTAATAAAAGCAAGTGTACAGTCTTGCATCTGGGGAGGAATAATTGCATGCGCCAATACAGGTTGAGGGATGACCTACTGGAGAGGAGCTCTGCAAAGAGGGACATGGGTGTTGGCCATGAGCCAGCAGTGTGCCCTTGTGGCCAAAAGGGCCAATGGCATTCTGGGGTGCATTAAAAAGAGCGTGGCCAGCAGGTCAAGGAAGGTGATGCTCTCCCTCTACTCTGCCCTCTGGTAAGGCCTCATCTGGAGTACTGTGTCCAGTTCTGGGCTCCCCAGTACAAAAAAGACAGGGATCTCTTGGAAAGAGTCCAGCAGAGGACCACAAAGATGGTGAAGGGCCTGGAGCATCTTCCCTATGAAGAAAGGCTAAGTAAACTGGGCCTGTTTGGCCTTGAGAAAAGAAGATTGAGAGGGGACCTGGTCAAGGTCTATAAATATCTAAGGTATGGGGGGCAGAGTAGTGAGGCCAGACTGTTTTCAGCAGTGTGTGGAAACAGGACAAGGGGAAACAGCCAGAAACTGCAGCATAGGAAGTTCCGCACAAATGTGCGCAAGAACTTCTTTATGGTGAGGGTGACGGGGCACTGGAACAGGCTGCCCAGGGAGGTTGTGGAGTCTCCTTCTCTGGAGATATTCAAGACTCGCCTGGATGCCTACTTGTGCGACCTGGGGTACGGAACCTGCTTTGGCAGGGGGGTTGGACTTGATGATCTCTGGAGGTCCCTTCCAACCCCTATGATTCTGTGATTCTCTAATTTACAGCCCTTGGAGCTTTCACATACATAACTGTAGTTTAACGTGTTTCCCCTCGATTTCATTTGATAAAATCTCTATTTTAATGGAACTATACTGATGCTACTGTTAAGTATTTTAAAAAGTTTCACCCCAACTGAATGAAGAATGGTCTTCTTAGAAAAGCTGCAACAATGACATATTTTGATGCATTTGTTTTTGTTGTATTTTTTTTCTGATGTGAAGTTCTTTAAGAGAATGCAGTGACATACGTTGTATACATCCAACTAATTGTTCATGTTTATAGGATACAATCTTCCAATATGAAAGCTGTAATTTTTCTCCTCCTCTCTGTGGCTTTAACCCAATTTGTCTTAACATCTATGAGACCTGAAGAACTACTCAATAAATTAAGAAAACAATTTCTAAAACTAGACAATCATTTTCCAAGCCAAATTTTTAACTGTGACTATGGGAATCCACTGTGACACTGACTAAGATCCAGAAAGCAAAATGCTTGTAAGGAAGCATTCATTGTTGACATAAAAATAAAGCCGGATCTTCCTTGAAAATATTGATCAGGTCAATCTTAAGCAGCATTGATTATGCTCAAGGTGGACATTATTTGTTAATGCTTATTTTACCATATGCAACAGGAAACACTTGAGTATGTATGCAGTTAACAGGAAACAATGTTTACATGTTTTTCCCCTCAAAGCACCTAAAACATACTATCATGAAAACTACTTTTGGAAACAGAAAAACTGTGCACAGAGCAATTGTGTTATAAAATATATTTTTTTCATTTCCAAGCCTGATTCTTAGCAAGTCACATCCTTTTTGCATTTTCCAGAAATGATATGTCATTAGGAAACGTAACTCTCGGTTACGTGGGCATGTCATGTCATAGTACGTTAGAAAACATGATGTGCTGACATAACCATGCATGGCCATTATCCAAAAGACACGTTAAATCCTGGCAGTTCAGTTAGAGGCACATTTGGTTCTCAGTACACATATTTGGCATATATTATAATCTACTCATGCGAAATGTAAAAGATAGAGAAAACAACACAAAGGAAGTAGTGCAATCATGAAGTCAAATCCTTCATTCAGCATTCACCGAAATTCTCATCTTAGTATCTCCTTGTACTGTATATGCAGAGTATTCAGTCCCTGACTGATTATTTATGCAAACAAATAACAAATACAAATAATTATATTTGAACACTAGAAGAAAATAAAATCACCTTTCATTACCTCCATAGTTGTTAGTGTCGATCTTTGAATTTTATTCTTTCTCGTCTGCATTAACATCTGGGACTCATCACGCTGTCCGGCATTTCAACAAAGATGATGTCACTGGTGCCAAATACTTTGACAAACATGGCTACTGCATAAATCTAAAGAACTGAAACACCAGACAAATTATGTTTATGATTAGAGACAAAAAAGAATTATTTGTATCATGAGTTTAAGTATGTTGAACAGGCTTTCTTTACAGAGGGAAGACATTGACTCAAATCTGTAAAAGCTGTGAGAGTTTGGAAAAGCTTTTGATCTTCCATTGTTCGTTACAACCTTGGGGAAGGTTAAGTTAACCCTTTGAACAAACATTCCTACTGGCTTCCAGTTCATTCCAACAAAGTAACTAAGTAGTGAACTAAATTGAATTTAAACTGCTCTTCGATCAAGGATTGCTTTATTTAAGATATAATTCAAAAGGGAATTATTCAGTTCAATACTGACCAATCCTACCAAAAGTTTATAAAAGTAGCGTGGCTCTACAGCCTACAAGAGAAGGGATACAGGAGACTCACAAAGAGGCAGATTTATCAAGTGGAACGGCACTACAAGTTTTGCATTTCTTTGCTACCAAAGAAAACTTTAAGCTACAGTTACAGGAATTGTGATCAGCAGTTTGCCCAATAAAAGTGTAAAAAAAACAAGAACAGAAAAAATAACGTAAAGGCACAGAACCACCAGGTCTTACTGTCAAGCCTAAAATCAGCACTGCAGTGATTCCAGTGGGTGATAATTGCACAGAGAACTTCTGTGACACGGTCACTGATTCACATTACAGCCATCTTAATCATGTAACCACCAAACAATTGGTGGCAACATGGGATGTACCTACCAAGATACATCTCCTGTCTAGAAATCCATATAGTTATTTTAGCCAAGATTTTTCATGATCTGTTTAGAAAGTAAAATATTCCGCAGAGAAAGATGCATTTTAGCTAATATATAAAAGCAAAAGTGAAATTGCAAATTACATGTAAAATTGCAAAAGAAACAAATTACAACATAGCAGAGGTGTATGATAGAGATTTGAATCTTTTAATTACATTGCCAATAAAGTTGGAATAACTTAAACACTACTATTTATTATACCAAACAGAGGTCACGTTCAAATATTAAGCTAAAATATGATTAACTCAGCTTTCAGCTGGCTCCAAGAGCATTCATCTGCAGTTGATATTGGTGAATACTTTCACACCAGCACCTATTACTTTCAGCCCTCGGGTACAACATCTTGCACTCAGAAGTAGCTGGAATACATCGGTATTTTTCCCGACACATGGGAATATTACCCTTTACAGAAGTACAATATATCCTTATGCTTAGCCGTACCAGTGTTCCCTTTTGCTTTCTACCACATGCCTTAGTTTCAAATCCCTATGATTAAACTAAGAGGACAGGGAGTTTTATAAAACAGAAGAATGCTGCTGAACATGCAGTCAATTAACTGAAACATGGAGATGGATATATTTTGAAAGTTCCTTACAGGCTCTAGACAAACACAGTGAGATAACAATGGCAAATTGTTTGGCTTACTAATTGTAACCAAATGTATGCCATTCTATCAAAACATTCTCAGGAGGATGTTGAAGACTCTTTTTTAAGTAAACATCTTGTGTCATCCTTTTACTGAAGTGGAATGAGGGTCTCTAATAAAAAAAAGTATATACCAAGGACCCTCAAGGAGATTCTTTTATATATATATATATATATATATATATATATATTAATGATCGTTGAAAATGCAGCCTGAGAGGTATGTTAATAATTTCACACAGCTGGGTAATGAACATTCCTGCCAAAAAAAATTATGTGAAATTACACAAACATTTTTTAAAGAGAATATGTTTAAAGGAGACATAAAGTATAGACTCAGTTACTTTAGTCTTTTTTGTTTGTTTTTAAAGCTGTGTTCTAACAGAAAGCATTTTAGTGTGTAAAATCCCTCTCCTTGTAAAATAATATAAAGATAAGCCAAAATTTAAATCCAATTTTAATGCATAATACTAAAGTGACTTATGGTGCAAACTATGGTAAAGTTTAGTGGAGAGAAATGAAAAAATACAGCCAAAATAGAAAGGTTTTTCTTATCTGAAGCAACTGAGAGAATGGCAATGGACAGATAAAGACAGATAAAGGCAAATTTTCATCAAGACATACTTTAACCTTTTAATATAAAATATAATATGAAGGGACCTATCAAATAGTCAAAGCACTTGCTTATTCTTAAAATGCAGATTGCAATGCTGCAATACTGATAAAGAACAGTCAATTAACACTTAAAAAAAAAACAACAAAACCCTTGAGTATAGCAATGGATCCATTCTTAAGACGTAGGTTAGTAACACATTCAAGTACATTCCTATCCAAACTTCACAGAAGAGCACTGTGCTTAAACAAATAGGCTGAAATTAAGAAACATAAGGATAAATGCAATTATTTTGTCAGATCTGAACTTAATTTTATTCAAATAGATAGTAAGGATTAGATTAATTTCAGCTTCACAGAGTCAATAAGTGAATGGAAAAGAATATGCTGCCACAGGGCCTGAACTAGGAAGTGCTAAACACACAACTGTGGAGAATTTCAGATACAATGCTACGATAATTCTTTCCTGGCATTTCTGAGATCTCCCTCAATAAATACAACATAAGAAAGCATTGCTCCATAGCAAATTTATTTTCAGAATCAGAAAAGAACTCTCTAAAATAGACTTTTAGCAGAGAACCTGCAAAATATTTTCTCTCCAACTTGCTCTACAGAAACCTTATTTTATGGGAAACTTGGATAAAATTTCCAAGGTCCTGGAAAAATGAAGACAGACCGCAGGTTACCAGCTCATTCATTTCTCATAACTCTCTATCAGTTCTCATATCCATCAGCCGAGGTTGCAGGAAATGCTGCTGAAACCATTGGGAAAACTGGGGTGTAAGGCTGAGATGGTGACTGGCTAGATTACCAGCCTCAGCCATGCAGGGATGCCACACTATTTGTTCTCATCATCTACATTTTCTTTCCTCCCTCTAGGAAGTGAACAGACTATAAAATAAGAACTACAGAAGTGTGAAAAGAGATAAGAAACTTTCTTCCGGCCCTTTTATCCTTTAGAAATCTACCTATCAAGAGAAAACAGAAGAAAAATCAAAGCGCATAAAAGTTTTAGCATAAGAACAACCAAGCTGGATGAGACCAAAGGTCTCTCAAGCAGAGTACAGCCTCCAGCAGCAGCCAGGGGCAGGAACATGGGAAGAGCAGAGGAACCCAGCTTATACTTGGAGATTTCTCTGCCTGGCTGTATCTTTCCCAACCACCACTACACAGCACACTTGAGTATTCCTTTGGCAGAGGTTGCTGCAGGCCAGCAGCTCTGTCACGGCCCTCTCTTTATGCTTACTAACCTGTCACCAGTATAACTGGGGACAAAATGGAGATGGTTATCAATGAGAAGAAACAGTATGAGGAAATTGTTCAGAATAGCATTCACTGTACTGTGCTTGCTCAAGGACCGACATAGAGAAGTTTATAACTCCAGAGAAAGAACCACAATGCACCATGAAATTGCTCAGCCACCAAGGGTTGATCTAAAGGTTATCTAGGTTTAGCTGCACAGCCCCAAGGCATAACTAACTGCAATGTAGTTTCAATTATCATTATTTCAGTTGTGCTTTTTAAAATTATTATTATTTTCATTTTACTTCTTTGCGTTTAGAAGGCTACTGAGTTGTTGATCCTGCAGAAGCATAGGCAGATGCAATTTGTATACCATACTTAGTGGTATGCATATCAGCCTGTTCAAAGCACAACACACAAAGACATAGTAACAGTAACAGAACAAATTCATAGTTAAGGGCATGACCTTCCAAGGAGAAAGATAACCAACAGCATTATTTCCACAAATTTCTTTAACAAGCTCCTTTAACAACAGATTCATTGGATCTATGGTTCTAGTGATATAAACGAAAGAAAAAGAAAGAAGTGGTGGAAATATCAGAGGGAAGAGAAGTAATTTTAAAATTTCCACTGGCAGTGGAAATAAATTTACACTATAAAACAATAAATTTAATAATCAACTGTCTAAAATGGCTTTTTGGTTTCCTGCAGATTTTTTTTCAACATGTGTTGTTGATTTTTACTTCTTAGCATCCTGATGTTTCAGACTTTCCATCTCAATAGAGCTATACGGTGCTCATAGTTCTGAATGATTTTCTGTACACCTAAGTAACTCTTTGGATGTTTGCTGCTATGTTCCAGATACAATTTGGAAGAGAAAGTAACTACCACATTAAAAAAAAAAAGCAAAGTTTTGGCAAGGGCAATTTATCAGTTCAGAAACAAATTATTTTCATTATATATTCACTAATAGAAATACAACTGATAAAAAGAAAATCTACATTTTCTTAGGTTGAATTCTTCCATGTCTCCCATAATTACAATGCCTGTGTTAGAATTAGCAAGCAATCTGAAATTATTAAGATATATTACTACATCCTTGTGCCTTTGTTATTCCCAATTTTATTACTATATAATTGATTCCACCACATTCATTGCAATTAATTGGAGTTATTAGCCAGTATGAGTGCAGGTGGCAGAACTGGGCCCAATACAGCCACACAACATAGATGTTTAACACTTTCTCTAAACTTTCCCTCTCTTTGCCAAACTTTGGAAGTTCTATTTCATTGCATTTTTTTGAGATGGTTTATACGAATGAAATGGAGGATTTTCTGGCTGGCATCTCCTTCTAGATACTGATCAATAGAAGTCCTCCAGATTTATGTCATTAATACAGCCAGTTACAATGAATCAGTTTAGGGTTCCTTATAGTTTTTTCTCAACAAACTATATTCTAATTTTCAGGCTGTGTCTGGAAAACATCAGGCTTAGACCCAGGCATAATTTTCTCTCTTCCTTTCCTGCCTTCCCCTCCTCCACAACTCTGCTATGTTTTGCCACCCTTTTGGAAAGAGATTCTCTCCTTTTATTTCTTATTTTCTCTTTATTTGCCTTCAGACAGAACTTTAGAATCCAGCTTTCATTTGAAATTAAAATGCAATTGAATAAATGAAGCAAGAATTGAAATGCTTTAACAACATCTTCAGATGTTTCTTTCTTTATTAAGGGGAAAAAATATTAATAAGAATTCTAGCCAGAAACTGCACTTTGATGCTTCCCTGTCTGATTTCCTAGGCTGTGCATGTGAGCAACTGCATCAACAGCCTTTTCCTTCCTGTTGTATTTTGGAACAGGTGAAATATTTCTCCTTTGCTACATGGACAGCTTGGAATCACCTGTCAAGACCTGAAGAAGTGACATATCTTGGAGCCGGGTTTCCCCAGGAATGCAGTGCAGTGCTCTGTGCAGTTCTAAGTGTTCTCTCTTAATAAACCAGTCGCGTGCTACATACGGGATTCTGGATCTATTTTGCAGAGACTTCAGAAATGGCAAAGAGAAATGGTTTCAGCGGGAGATAATGGGCTTTATGAGTTTTCCCAAATTATTCCCCTTTTTAGTAGCCATCATCTTGTCGGGTGACATCTGGAATGATTAGAGGATGATATTTTAGACTGACAACTGCGCTGTCATTCACACTGTCAGTCAGCAAACATCCAGGTTGCCCAGGGTTACAAAGCTAGTTTATGCCTTTGTCCTGTAGTATTTAGTGCTGCTGATTCTTTACCTTGATTTCAGCTGAAGCGGTTCTGACAGCTAGCGCCAGAGGCAGGCAGAGAGCTCTGGTGATGGTGGGAGTCCCGTGGTGCCTTTGTGTGCGATGGTTTTAGTGATTCTGTAGTAGTCCATAAGACAGGGCATAACCTGGAGTATTGGGGCGGGTCTGGGTCCTCTGCTTTCAAAAAATAAAAGACCAATGTTTAAACATTGCCCTGGAAACACATCTAATTATTTTAGGCTTAAGTATCTGAGTAGGAGCTTTCTTAAACCACTCAGTTATCTGCAGAAATACTACCCTAAAGAAGACCAAAAAGAAAACCAGTCCAAAACAGCAATCTGGTTCTCAGAAGATGAAAGCACAGGCCCTGTGCTTTCCCAGCACACAAAAGCACTCTCACCAAATCACCAGCAAAATTAACAGTGGTCCAACAGAACGCTGCTCAACTGCTCCTTGGTGAGCAGTCCAAATTCCTTCCCACTCACTGCTTCTGTGCACCTCCCTGACAAAAACAAGTGCCTCTGATTCAAATGTTTCAGTTTTGGAACTCAGCTTTGGACTCCAAAATCCAGATTTTCTAAGTATCACCAGTTCTCAGATACATCAGATCAGCTCTGTGAGCCTGTACCCACTTTGATATTCAAGACCCAGAACACTCCCATCAGGAACACAAGAACAGAAGCACCAAAGACAGCTTCTCTGAAACTTCATTTCTCTTTACCTCAATGTTTCCTTCTGTTAACACAAGAATAATAACTTTTCTTACATGCATACTGAGCAAAAGGGATGCTCACAAAATCTAATTGTTGATTACTAATAAGCTAACTGATAAACTAAGATAACAAATGACTAACGTCCAGTTTGCTATCAGTCAGCAGGTAATGGTGTGAGCCATCCTAGAGCACTTCAAAACTCACAGTATGTGTCTGTGACATCTCCTTTCTCCATGCAGGCTTACAGCATTGTCCTCAGAAAACGTAAAATGAGAGTGTGCTAAAAACAAATTTGCTGAAAAATTCAATAAAACTGCCTTAAAACACAGGCAAAAGTTGCATATCCCCAAGGCAAGAAATTCTTTCAGTAATGTTTTTAGCTATGTTTTTGAAGCACACAAAAAGTAGTAAAACTTCATAAACAAGTTGGAGAAAAGGAATGACTTTTTTTACCTACTGAATGCACACAAGATCATAATGCCCCAACTTGGGCATTATCTGGCTCCTGCACACTTCATTCCTGTTGCTCTACTGGAGGATGCAACTGGAACAGAACAAACGTGTAAATTTTTGTGGACACGTGTGGACATGACATTAGAACAGAGAAAAAGCGGTTTGAAACATGCTTTGATAGCATTGTTCTGGAGCTCACCCTTCTAAGGAGCAACAGGAAACCAAATAAATCACTATAATTTATTTATACAAACTTTTAAAATAGTTCACCATGATTCTTCTTGAGTAGTATCTTGTAGAACTAGTTGTTAAGTATAAATTAAAACTATTCAAGAGGTAATATTTGTAAAGCAATTTTGCATCCACAGATGAATGCTGCTGTATAATATGAACATTGACATATTTGACAAGGCAACAGAGTTAAGTGTGATACAGAGTCAGACTAAAGATTTTTTTCTTGTCTGAAAAGCCCTTGTTTTGTTACTAATATTAGAGCTACAGAGGCCTATTTGACAAAAAGCATCTCCTAATTTGAGAACTGTAGCTTTTAAGCTCCATAGTAGCAGCTATTTACCTGGTTGGCTCACTCTTCACAAAATGTGCCCATTAAGCTCAGGATATAAAGCCAAAAAAAAAAAAAAAAAAAAAAAAAGAAAGAAAGAAAGAAAGAAAGAAACAGCCACTCCACTGAGCATGACTGAACAAGTGACTGTGCTGGTATGTGTTTGATAAGAAACAGCAGAGGAAAAGGAGATAAACCTCGGGGCGTCAGACAGGAGTTTACATATTCCATTTAGAACAATAGGGAATGCTATTATTAACTTCATTGGGAATAACTCATAGGGGCACAAATTCTCTCTGGTTGCAGGTATTTGGAGGATTTTCCCTTAGGGAAGCTTTATGATATATATATACATGCATACATATACAACCCCAGCTTATGTCAAGAGAATTTATGCAGACGTTCTCAACTGAGAGTAAATTTTAGCTCTTTTCTTGCTCACTGATGTTACACAGGCATTTTCCTGGCTTGGCAGGGCTAAATTAAATTGGGCAACATTCTGCGCGTGTTTGATGTCTGCTAAATGAAGTGAGCTTCCAATTCGTCATATTTACTCAAGCTCACTCAACTCTAGTAAAAATTAAAATGTTCCAGTTAATTTAACAAGATAATTTAGCTCTCTCAAATCTTTCTTGCTCAACATTTGTTGCTGTTTAGAAGTGGGGGGTATGTGCTGCCATGTAATTCTTTGGACAGCTCTGAGGACTTAATAGTTAACAGTAGACAAGACATTTTAGGTGCTGGTCTGACACTGTGTTTAATCTCTGACAAGTCCCTGATTAAGGGGGGAAGTATTCATTATTTAAAGAAAAGGGGCCACTCAAAAAGCCACAGAATACTTAGGAAAGAATCAGGGTGGCTACACCTTAGCAGAGCTGGTAAGAAAACTATCTCATTGAATAATCTGAATGCAAACAGAAAGTAGCAAAGGACTCTGAGAATCAAAATAATCCAAGTATCCACACTGAAAGCTATTCATGCTTGATATCTGGAAATGAGAAGTGTCCGTTGATGAATGTCTGAGTTGATCTTGCAACTCTCTTCCGTCAGTCCAGAGAAGGAAGCCAAAACAGCATGAGCACTGCCAGAGAAAGTTCAGGTTGGATACTAGAAGAAAGTTATTCTCAGAAAGTGTGGTGGTGCACTGGCACAGGCTGCCTAGAGAGGTGTGGAATCACCATCCCTGGAGGTGTTCAAGAACTGTGGAGATGTGGTACTCAGGGATGTGGTGAGAAGGCAATATTGGATGGTAGGACTGGAGGAACTTAGAGCTTTCTTCCAAACATAATGATTTAATGATTAGTTGTACATATTGAGCTCACTGAAATTAATACTTACTGAAATGAATCCAGAGGAGTAATTTAAGATGGGTTATATCTGTAACACAGATGTTTATTCACAAGAACTTGTAATGTTATCTCTCTGCAAATTGACCTCACTGGATGCTGCCCGTGAACTTAAGCGCTAAACAGACAAAAAGGTGTAGTAACTACCAAATTCAGAAACCCCATTACTACCAAAGGGTACGCCATGCATCTGATACATATGTCCTCAAAAATCCAGTGTACCAGATTGTAAACAATACTGAAAAATCTATTATGCTGTTTATTTGGGGCTACTCTGAGGGGTAGAATGAAGGTTATTTGTACTGGCTGGTTGTATTGACTCCAAGACTGGTGGTTCTGCTGTGCAAATCATAAGACACCTCAAACATCTCAAAGGTAAAGGCCTAAGAGGATTTCTAGGGACCAAATAGACAGAGCAGTGTATTGTTCATAGCCTTTCTTCTCCCCAGATTCCTAACAGAACTGAACATTTAAAACTAAGCAAAACTCTTACACATCTCAAATACAGGTGCCTTAACACACTCTGTTTTCAGTCTTGCTGCAATTTCCTATGAGACAGTGGAAGACAATCACATTTTGATAAGAATTCATTAAGCATCCTAGCAGCCTGGCAATATTCAGCATGCCCTGAAGAATGTGCAGACAGGTGAACTGCAAAAAGCTAGCACACAAATGCAAAGCAATTTAAACAGAATGGTGCTGGGGACTTGAATAAAATTACAGTTACATGCCGCTCTTGCTGTAGAATCAAAAGCAACGCAGTGCACCTGGATTCGTTATGCAAACCTTGGCATAGGTTTGTCAAAAGGTTTGCAAACCTGTCGGCAAAACAGGGAAAAGCTTTGGAATTTAAAACTAAAACAGAAGCTGCTAAATACCTCCAGCAATCAAGGATGGCTATGGCTCACCCTTGGAGAAATGTAAGCTAGATGTGTGATGAGGTACCACTACAACAAAAATATCCCTGTTGTGTATTTTTATTTTCCCACTGCTCTAAAATTTTTCCCCTTCTAGTGAACCTTAGATTGTTTTCACTTCAAGTCCCTTCAGGGAGACAGATGACACAGACATCAATAATAATATCATTGAATTGCAGTGAAAAAACAGCTAATATGATGCAAAAACGTGATGGTGAAAATAAAATTATGAAATGACTTTACAACGTTAAAACCATTTCAAGAATGCAGTAACATTTCTGATCACTTTCTTTCAAAAGGGATAACGCAGAGATAAAGGGGAGCTGATGAAAAAGATAATTAAGCGTAGACAAGAACCTAGAAAAAAATCCTCACCTGAAGAGAAGTTGAAAGCACAGGGTTATTTACATTAGAAAGGAGACACATAAGAAGGGCATGATCCAAGAATGAAAACTGAATAGCTGGGAAAGGTTAGGAGCTTCACCCAAGAACAAGGGATTTACTGAAATGAAAAGATGGCAAATGCAACTGTGATAAAGAGAAACTTATTATTTTGGTTTCATAATTAAACTATAGTAGACGGATGAGAGCATGTTTGTTTTTTTTTTATGTTTTTCATCACAATGCCATGCAATCAAAATGGAAACAAAGTATTTGTAACAACATTTACAAATGTATAAATCCAACAGACTTTTCCAGAGAACGGAAAATACTTAGTTTAAACCTTGTAGTGTTGATTCAAGTTCCTTTGCTGTGTATGGCAGATATTAGATAAGAAACACTTGAATGCTATCAAAATAAAGAGTTTTAATTATCATGAATTAACATGCACCACACACACACACAAAAAAAAACTTCTCAGGAATGTTTCAGTGTCCCTGTCCATTGCAGGGGAGTTGGACTAGATGACCTTCAAAGGTCTCTTCCAACTCTAAAGATTCTATAATTCTATAATAATTTTATTATTGTATTTCATTTCATGCAGAAGTTCTCATTTCCAACTAACTGGAGCTCACCAATGCTGGATTTCTTTGAGAGCAACAATTTACCACAATTAAACTTTCTTTAAGTAAAGAATACTCACACTAAATAGAAAGAATTAATATCTGGAAAGGATGTTAAATCATCAGGACTTATCCTAGCTTCAGGCACACCAATCTCTTTCCCAAGGCTGTGCATTGTGTTTATCATGCTGATGGGTTGATTGCTGATCTACATAATCTTAGTGGTTTTTTCCAACATTAAAGGTTCTGTGATTATAAGATAATAAGGCTTCACACCCTCTTTCATAGTACCCGGTAGAGAACTCAGTGGGAGAAAGGATCTTGGTCTAAAAGAATATTGTCTGGATGAGGAGCTACAAGATATGGTTTAGTAGCTTGTGGTAAAAATGGTAATAGGAGGATGGTTGGACTAGACAATCTTGAAGGTCGTTTCCAACCTTGTGATTCTATGATTCTAAAGCAGCTCCCAGTGGTAGAGTTCCTACAGCAAAGTTGTGGAGGGCTCAAGGCCAGTTCCCAGATACCCACAGCTGGTGGGAATTCTTGAGATCAGGATTTCAAGGTGTCTCTACTTCCAACAGCAGGGCAAGGGCTTCCAGGAATGCTGCTGAAGTCTCACAACTCTCTTGTGCTGCAGGGGAGGAGGGAGTGGATATCAAAGGAATTTGGCAAAAAGCTATCCTATCACAGCTGGCAAACCAAATATAGTAACAAAAATGAAAGAATGAAACCAGAAAGTGTGGATAGTACATTTTCAGCTTCTTTCAGGCTAAAAAAACCCCACAACATCGTTCATTCCTTATACTGGAGATGGGAAAAGCCCATGTGCACCAAGTTCACAGACTGAGCATTACTTGCAGCTCTTTCAGCTGATGAAAAATGCAGATGAGGTTGATAAAACGACTCAGGGTTTTCTGTTGGGTGCTGCAACATGAAGAGGTTGCCTTTCATACAGGACAGAAAGTCAAATTAGGTCCATGTAACTGTTCAAAATTCATTAGAATGACCTTAGTTAAGCTTTGCTTCCATGCACGCTATGGTATATGATAATATAGCCTGGAGCAACAGCAGTAGTGGTGGTGGCACTTTCTGAAATATTTCCACTACTTGAAAGCCATTGGATTTGTTAAAATTTCTAAAAGGATTATAACAGGATGAATTGGGTTTTTCCTTTTACTTTTTCCAAGCCAGTATAATAATATTACACAGAGCTTTTCATCTTCAAAGATCTTTACAAATCTTAACAATTCACAGTAACTAAACAGTTATAAAAATATAATAAAACTCTTTTTTGCTGTCTTGCTAATTTTTTCTTATTATTTGTAAGAATTAACTTTATAATAACAATGACTTCTTTAACTGGGCTGTTTTTTTTTAAATGCAACAATAAACTGATTGAGGTCATGCATCTCACACAATCATAAATCGTAACACTACTACTAAAATATTTTCCAGCTCCATTATATTCGAACAAATGACAATACTTTTCTCCTTGCAGCATAGTTATTTAATTGCTGTTTTATTATTTAAATCACAAGCAGAAAGAAGCATTACCAAAGAAATCATCTTACCAAATATAACCATATCTAATATCTGCGGCAGATAAGAAATTCAGGAAGCAATTTTATTATTCCTCTTTTCCTTTTTGAGCAGCTGCTCTAATAATAGGCAGAATTTTCAGACAAGTTTCAAGTCTCTGGTGTACAACCAGATAATTTCTCTGTTTAATATTAAAGGTCTACACTTGCCAACCAGGGGCAAATGCCCTCTGTTCCTGCTCACTCTAATGGCTGCTGAAGGCACCCACCAACTGACAGCACTGACTCTTCAGGCTTTACTTCACATTAAAAAAAAAACAACACCTTATGTAATAAAGCTGCTTCTCGGTGCAAGGAAAGTATCAGCATCCAGGCCTTGATGAACAGTTCTGTGCACCTGAAGACTCGCAGGCACCTTTGCCCACTTATTCCCAACAGCACGTGGGAAGCTCAAAGGCTGCTCGCTTGCTCCTGGAGACCTTACCGATGCAAAATGTCTATTGAAGCTGAGCACTTTCTGCTCCCAGCACTATTATGAGTGTCCCAGTTTGAACAGTCTAATAATACTTAGCAACATGTCCTTTGAAGGCAGAGAAGGGGTCAGGCTTTTGATGGCCCTAAAACATTTCCTAACTGAGGCCTAATTCTGCATCCCTTTCTCAGTGAGTAGGGCTTAGCTGTCCCAGTGATGTCAAGGAGACAACTTGCACAGAATTGCCACTGCAGAGGCAGAGGAAGGAAACAAAAATTAAATTTACACATAGAACTGGCTGGGCATTAACATCACTCACTCATTCTTCCATTTAAACTTCCTCCACAGTAAGAAAGCTTTTCACATCATCAAATTGCCCTTTGCACATGGATCCCAAAAAGTGTCACGAATGTTTCATGAATGCTTAAATTCCTGGTCTGGACAGTGAAACAATACCTTCTCCACAGCAAGTTCCAGCAGCACAAGAAGAAGATGAACAAGACCTCCTAGTTTCTGCACCAGGACTGGTAGGTCAGTGCAGACTGTGGAGTCTTTGGCATGCCTGAACTACATACCTAAAAAACAATAGAAAACAGGAGAGTAGCAGGCCATAAACACAGAGAATTCTGCAAAGAAAAAGCATCTAGGCCTCTTTTTTTTCTTTTTTCTTTTTTTTTTTCCCCTCTCACAGCATCTTTGCAGTATGTTTTTTTCCCCTGCCAACTGATTCCAATACTGAATACTAAAGCCTGGGTTCTGGCCTCCTGGTAATAAGTAATTTGCAAGAGCCTGGTCACAGAGAGGTCAAAAAACCATGTAAATTGCTTGGATGGGAAAGCCGCTTTCACAGGAGGAAGCAGTAGGTGGTAGAGAGGCTCCCTGTCACAATTTTGCATTCCCCAGACATAGTGATATAGAAAGAGACAAGACAGCAACACTGTCTTCTCCCATCGGGCACCCTTTGGCTGCCCTCTGTGGCAGGAATGGAGCCCCAGCCTCTGGATGCACTGAAAATGGTAAAATTTCAGGGTGTTCCTATCCTTTATAGCAGCAACTTCAACACAACTTTTCAGTTACTATGAGAGCAAATTTTTGTAGCAGGGTCCTAGTGCTGAATATGTTACAGCTTTACTGTACACACAGTTACACACGTATAAGTTCTTCTGACACTATCCCAGAGTGGGGATGAAACAGGCTCCTTCCAGTACTAGACAAGGCTTCCGTCTAGGAGATTTATTGTAGTGTTTACGATTAGTTTCACTGATGAGTGCAGTTTGGCAATATGGGGAGAATGGAAACTTACAGAATATGCTACAGGAGCTCTTACTTCCTCAGCCAGGGTTGGTCCTTCCACATGCAGAACCAAAGTGATGGGTTGATTTTGGAGACCTTGTCACAGATAAAGGTCTAATGCACTGAGAAGCAGCATTCCCTTATGCCTTTTACTTCTGAATGACCCAAAAGGACAAGGACTCCATTCTCATGGGCCACATCTCTCTCCCATGCCACACCACATGCTCTACATATGTTCATTCTGCAGACCTCTGGAGAAAACAGCAAGGTCAACAATAACGGGAAATATTTCACTAAGGAGATGGTGCTGCCGCAATGCATACAACCTACCACCAAGTAAGACATGCAGCTTCCTTCCACATGTCAAACCAGCAGCTCTCTTTGTGTGTATTGTGAAATGAGCGCTCAGCTTTGCCAACTCCATTGTTCAGCTGCATCTCAAATCCTGCTGTTTGGTGTTGGAACTATAGCAATCTTACCAAATGAGATTACATTATTTTTTACCTCACAAGATATGAGATCTGGATATTCTACTATAAATCTCATTAAATAGACAACAAGCCATGTAATATTTCAGTCAGCATTATACATCATGTTTCTATTCAAACACAAACATTAGGAGTAAAAACAGTGCCAGTGCAATAAACACCATCAAATGTCCCTTATAGGGACATTTTTCAACCTTTGTGCTAAACTCAACATAGCTGGTCTATGTTATTTAATTAATATCCAGGCTCAAAGATCACCCTTTGCTTTTCTTTAATTTGAAAAAAGAAAAGCCTTTTTTTCAGGATTAACACAAATATAAAATGGAAAGACTGTGGAACATAAAGGCCATGGGTTGCATTTTGCACAGGATAGGTTCTGGTTGAATGAGATCTGGGATGTGTGCCAAATTAATAGAAAAAATCCTGTTCTTCCTCTCCAATAGCCACAATGTTCATTATTAAGAAAAGCATATGAACCACAGGATTTGATTTTAATAACACCAATGTCTTCATTAATCTGTACTTTCCATTTAGCCTCATTATTGAGTAAATGCTGAGTTAATGCAGCACTTATTATTGTTGGATTTTCCACGAAAAACCTCCTTTCCCTCTTCTTTTTTTTATTCATTCGAGGACTATCAGGTGTGTGTGTCATGTTTTTAAACAGGTCGTCTGCTGTCAATGGCTGTTTGCTTACCTCAGGTCTATGCAGCTTCTCCAGTAATGCGCTGTCTACAATGCAGACAGTTACAAAAAAAAAAAACCCACAAAGGAACAAAACCCCGATGAAACCACTCCTAACTCAAAAACATATTTGTTTTGGTTCTGTTTAAAATGCTGTGATGTCAAGGAGCCTCTTACTATCACCTGCAACTGAGCTGATCTTTCCTGGATGCTCCATGTGGCTTCCTTCTAAATCAAGATTGCTGATGGCCAACATTGCTTTGTATCTGCTGAACAAATAGTGGCCTTTTGTCCAGCACAAGTTCCTAAACAAACTTAATCTCTCTAACACTGTGACAGATGACATTTAGATGTCCTTGTTACCCTTAAAATGAGTTTTATTGACAATCAGAGAACAAAAAGAAGGCCCAGATAAAGCCCAATGTTTTATAGGCCTGCTAACAACATCTTAGTTCTTAGTGCAGAGGGTGTAGAGAAAGCCTGGAGTTGCCCCCATTTTCCCCTGCTTTGCTATATCACCATGACAACAGATATAGAAATCACTTAGTGACTCCTAGAAAGAAAACACAGTGACACAGTACCCCTTGTATGGCGAATCAAACTAAAGCCTTCATTCAAATGGCTATTCAGCTTGGGCATTCATGTAGAGGATGGGGTGGATTTTACACAGGTAACAACAACAGAAAGGCCAGCAAGCACTCCAGCCACAGCATATGGTAAAGTCTCTGTTTAATTAATGTATCCTCAATAGAATTTATCCATTTTAAATTTGTTTTCTTTTACTTGAAACATCATTAATGTAAAGGGCAACATTAATCAACATCTTGCAACTTAAAAGGGCATTAAAAAGTGATCTTTCCCCCCTGCTCCACGCAGCAGAATCTTTTCAAGTACTTTTGCTAACTGCATCTGATTCGAGGCAGTCTGAGAGTCCTTAATCATAAGGCAAATCTAGAGAGGCCTCTACTGGCCACTCTCTCAATGTGCAATTTTTCCATTTGTCAGTGACATGGAAAAGCAAGCAGTGAAGTAACTGCAAGCTTTTATCTTAAAGTCACACACAGAACGGATTACTGATAAATATATTGTGCAAAACATAGGATAATTGTGCTTTTTTGAAGCTACCATGTACAGTATAACTCTGCTTTTTCTAAAAAAGTAAGAAGACTATAAAGATTTATGCTGGCTGTGATGTATTTGCTTCTATGACATTTTGAGGCATTTTAAGATTATAGGTCTAAAATTAATGGGTAATCATTTTTCTTTGTGCACAGGGTTCCCCTTAAAGTCAGGATTTAAGGACATTTAAATTTTAAATTCTTGTATGTATGTGGCATTTTATACATGCATTTCTCCCAACTAGAGTAAAACATACATCAAAGCTCAGAGAAATTAAATCAAGAGCACAAGAAAAAGAAGTTACTGAATGATAGAGGAACCCTGCTTCTCTGGGCTTTCCAGAGTGACAACACAAAGACAAAGAACTTTAAAATCCCCCCTCTGTGTTCTTGGAAGTAAAATTTCATACTTTAAGCAATGGTCAGTGTGCTCTGTGCAAACATCAACATCAGCAGTTCGTCTGAGAGAAAATATGAGTTTCTGCTTTGTCCTTTACTCAAAAATATGAAGTGAGTTTAAAGATATTTAAAACTGAATTGCCTTTTTTTTTTTTAAATTCCTGTAATTCTTATGTCCAGAAATCAACCACAAACCATCAGGATAAGTAATAACTGCCAAGCAGAAGATGCAGCTTGCTAGACCTTCCTTTACTGCTGTGGAGGTATGGAATTTCTTGTCACATAAACCCATAGAAAATGGGCAAATTGGAAGATCTAGTAAAGCAAATCCCCAAGGTGAAGGCTGAATAAAAAGACACTGATATAGAAATAAAATGCAAAACATTGATGGTGAATATAATTAACCATGGAAGCAACTTACCTTGGGCTTCCAAAAACTAAGTTTAACTTTCAAAGATTTTTTTTTCCTTTTTTTTTGCCATGAAATAGAATAGTCATCATCGTAATTCCTAATCTTGAAGTTACTCTGTGTGTGTGTGTGTGTCTGCATTGCAGGTTATTTGCATTATATTTATGTTTAGAAAACTTTCAATCCTTGAGTGCTCTAAAAGTATGCACTTTGTTCTTAAAGCATATGATTTAGTAAATTTAAAGAACAAGCATTATTTAGTAAAAACATTTACTCAGCAAATATCACATCACATCATTTGTTCTTCACCTGATAGAGTATTAAAAAGAAAAAAGTGAAAGTTATACCCTGGTTTATTCTCCCCGATTTGGTGTGATTCATCAGCACTTTGAGAAAAGGGAAAGCGACTATTGTAACCAGCCTGGATGAACTGCTATTTCTTAAAATAAAAAACGGAATGCTGAGTATCTTATCTCACTTACATACATGCCCATACCTCCACAGAAGCCACCAGCTCGTTTTACCTGTGATCCCCTTTCCCAGACTGGCTGGGATGGGGAGGGGAGGTGTAGCACAGGTCAATTCCTACCTCACGGTCAAAGCAGGCTTTAGAAAACAAACAGCAGCTCCGGAGCTCACCCTGCCAGTCCCAACAGTGACACCTCCTGGGGCAGGCGGGCTCCCGGCAGCTGCAGATTTTCTCCGCTTTGAAGTACAGTGCGGCGTTTCCCTCTGCAGAGCCGCACCAGTTCCAGGCTGGGGGTTTCTTTGAAGAAACTTTGCGGGACTGAAGCGCTGCAGGGGAGGCAAGGGAACAATTCTGCTTAATTACATCAGTTTAGCGAGGAAAGCACAAGGAGCCGGCAACCATGTGGACGGGCAATATGACACGCTCATGTTACCCTTCAGGTAGTTCATTAAAAAAGAGGGGGATGCAGTTTTGGAAAAGATGTTCCAGCAATAGTGTAACAGGATGCTCAGCGACTGCTCACAGCAGATATGAGTCGCTGCATTCTTTTTCTTCCTTTATTTTTTAATTTTTGGCTTCTCATGTTATGATTTTGTAGTACAGCCTGGGTAGACTTAACATGACAATCTCTATACACACTTCATACTGGATGTTAAAACACAACAGGCCACACAGTTCAAAATCTACAGGTGCAGCCCCACAAAGCCCTGCATAATAGGCATCTTTGAAGAACAGGAACCCAGCAAGGACTGGGCATGGGAGTCAGGTTGTGTGAGAGTGAGCCACGATGTCCTGGAAGGAAACGGGTGGAAACAAACTGGAGGATAAATGTATTCTAAATATGCTTAGTTTTAGCATCGCCTTTACTGGTCATTCTTGGTGTGTTTGATTTAAGACAAAAACAAACAAACAAACAAAAAAAACAACCAAACAGCACAATCCCCAAACCACAAAACAAAAGATTAACAAGTAAAAAAACAAAACCAAACCAAACCCAGGACCACATATTTGCAAAAGCCCTTTCTTCCTTTAGATTCTTGCTGTGCTAATGGTGAATAAAATTAGTACCAAGCAGCTCGCAAAGGCCAAAAGATACACAGTGGTCTTTGATGTCAGCCTTGTAAAAATAGATTTTAAGAATCATGCATTTTTAGCAATATGGACTATCAGCATTTCTTAAAGGAATCTCTGGTATGTGGTAATTTCCTGGCAGAGATAGAGTTACACAGATTTGGTGACATCAAAGTGCAAAAGATCTCTCACAAATTGGTTAAGAAGGTTTTTGTTTTTTTATCTAGTGAGTTCATGATTTCTATTTCAAAATCCAAAGAAACAGCATATGAACAGCCAATTAATAAACATTTCAAGTAAATGAATTTCCCGGAAACGATTTTGCGAACAAAAGTAATTACAAAATGATGCACAATATCAATGAAATCTAACAAGTGATCTCTCCAAATTCTGGTCACTGGGGAGCACACAGAGAACTTGGAATGAAAAGAAAACCAAACAAACCCTGAGATCCGCTTTTGCAGGTGAAGCCACAAGAGAATTTTCTGCGGTTTAGTGTAGTAATTTGATAAATACACAACTTACTGGTTATAATGAAAAATCCAGAATTAATAAACTGGAAGTTAGAAAGCCACAGAGGAGAAGCTAATAGCTACTCCAGGAGTGTATCTTTTTGATTCAGCTATAAATGAAGAACGCAGTGGGTAAAAAAAATAAAAATAGGAAGTATAGAAACATATACATTGTTATTGCCTGGTTTACTAAAAAGCCCAAGCATAATACTTATAAATATCTTTTTGAAAACATATCTCTTTTGACTTTCTTCAATAAAATAATGATATCAAAGAAATATTGTATACTGGTGACATAGTGACATCCATATTTAATGAATGGACCGATTTTTTAAGGTAACTTTAAGAGATGTATTCACATTGTCAATGCAGAGTATGCAAAGTGACCTAAAATTACAATAGAATTATACAATTATTTTATATACCTTAATTTTTAAGGCATTGCTACAACAACATAAGTTGCAGCAATAAATAAATAAATAGATAGATAAATAAATAAAAATCCCCTATTTCTGCAAAACATTTCTTTAGCCATATTTGAAATAATGATTTTCTTACTGACAGTGTTATGTTGGTAATTCAGGCTAAATTGGGTACAATTAAAAAAAAAGAATTTGCTAAAGACTGCAGGATATGGTAACAATGATTAAAAATAATAATAAAAAAAAAAAACAAGGAAAAAAAAAGAAAAAAAAAAGAAAAGAAAAAAAGGCAGATGCTAGGACTAACACCTGGCCTGGTACCTAGCTGCACATTTGAGACCAATATTAAAGCTTAGGGAAGCCAGAAATTGCAAAATGGGCGAAGTTTTCCCGAGTACCTGGAGCAGTAATTCACCTAATGCCTACAACAGCCAGAAAAGAGATTCCCTTTCTGCCTTTAAAGAGCCCATTTATCCATTCGCAGGGGATTTGAGCCGTGTAAAGCTCCAGAAAGCCCAGGGGCTGGCAGAGGGAGATGGCATCCAGCCGGCACAGGGCAGCCCCAGCAGCCCATCAAGAGCAAAGGCACAGAACAGAGCCAGAGGCAGCTCCAAGGCTGCCAACACAACTGCCGACAAAAGCTGCCAACGAGCCAGAAACTGCTTGTGGGAAAATATCACTTACCCTTAACATCTGGGTCCCATGATTACTGTCCAAAGGAACACAGACTGGTACAATAACGGCAGGATGAATAGCACTTATTTTCTACCCCCTTACTCCTGCAAATTTTTGACACCCCCCAACTTCTGTGTGCCTATTTGAAACGTATACATTTTCAAGTATGCATTTTTTAGTCCTGTGTTACTTGTGAAGCGAAACGAACCTTCCTCCTTCACCTCTAAAAATAGCTTTTGTACTCTTCCCTTGGCTCCCAAAGCATGAGACGTAGTGGGGCTATTTGTTCCCATTATTGACATGTTGGTGGTGAACTGCAGGCGTGTTTACAGCAGGAATGAAGTCCCTGCTCTCTTGGAGGTTATCCTGGGGTGTATAAAAGGCTCATGGGAGTCCTTGACAAGGATGCTCTAAAACCAATTTCTGTTTTCATGTAAATAAAACCATCTAAAGGCCAAATATATATATATTTTTTCTATTTCAGGAAGGGAGGATTTTGAAAAGTTCCTGATGGTCCAAGGAAAAATGCTCTTCTCACGATCTCTGATACTGGGAAGGAGGAAGAAGATAGGAGACAAAAGGAAGAGTCTGTCTTGGCACTTTGCAGTGTAATAGAAGGAGAAATAGGGCTTTTGCGACAAGTAAATAGGGCAAACTGAGAACTGGCTCTCTGAGGTGATGGGTGTCAAAAATGCTAGGGAATGAAAGGCCAGAGAAGCCTTCTAGCTACTGAATTGGCCTGAACTTCCCCAAATTGTTCAGAAATTGCTCAGAAAATTTTAGTCATTAGTTTTTGTTCCAAATTGATAGATTTCCATTTTCATGCAGCATCTATTGACCGAATGTGGTAAACAGTTTCTATTAAAAATATACACTATTATCCTCTCACCAGCACAGACTGCTTTTTTTTCCTGCAGAAATTCAATAGAAGAAGTAAACTTTATCAAGAATAACATTAGCACCACACTGAAACAGACCTAGACAGCCACTCATTAAAACTGTCCGGTTACTTGTAATACATACGGGATTCTGCAACATGCCAGGTGTTAAACAAAACATGAGCTGACATCATTCTGTGGATTGTGTTCTAGAAAATACAGTCCCCCAGTGGTTTTCAAGGAAAAAAACCGCAGTGCTTTTTGGTGAACCACGTATAAAATGGCTCAAGAATACAAGATGTCATACATATATATCCTGTATACCTTTTGAAATTGGGCAAATCTCTGTCTCTGCATGCACAAATTCATGTTTATAAGCAGAGGGCTACACTAAATCTTTCATTAAAAATATTATTTGTGGTAAGGAATAAGGAGCTCAGAGAAAAATAAACAAAATTTATAGGAATATCTGCGGGCTACAAATATATTTAAGAATATAACCAGCAAGAAAATATGCAGGGGAGACTATCAATAACATGAGGAAATTATAAGATGGAGTTCCTGTATAATAAACAGAGCAATATGGAATCAATATCACAATCTGGTTATGTTTGTTTGTTTTTTAAATTCCCACAGACAGAAAAGTATTTGATTGCTGCAATGGACTCTTTTGATTAATGGACTATTTGAATGAATATTGCTGAGAGATCATTATTTCTCTTTCTGCACAAACTAACAGCTTTCCAAATCCATTCAAATTCATACCATTATTTATACCTTCATTAAACAAATGAGAAAAATTACTATTGAAGCGCTCTGGTTCCACCTGATTTATTGGGCAAGGTCTACTTTCAAAGCCAAAACTCCACCATAGGGCTGAGCTTTCAGGAGAAGGTACTGTACATATAATTGGCATTAGACATCCTTGTACTTGGAAACAAGACAAAAAGTATATGTGAAAATGCATTGTTTTCAGTGACTAAAAGCACAAAAAGCTAGAGATACCCATGATGTGCTGTGTGCTTTCAAGACTTGGGAAAGACGAGTACAGAAGATTGATTGTTCTGAGCATGGTCAAAATGAAACATACCTTGGGCAACCCCATGTGTGTGCCAAGAGATGCACTCTGCTTTATATGCACATTTTCTACATATTATCTTGCAGTAACGTAGTGCTGTTCTGAAAATTTGAAAAAAAAAAAAAAAAAAAGCAAAGATTTTAATAGCAGAATAGTTTGATTGCTTTTTCTGTCTGATTCATTGTATTTTTTTTTTTTTAAGTTATCTTGAATTCTCTTCAATATTTAGTGGCATGCGTATCTTGTTTACATTCTACATTTTCATATTTCATTCTATTTTAATTACTACAAAAGCCTTTGCAGAAGCTGCACTGTAATATTATTTGCTTCCACTCGTCTGAAAATCATGTACATTTTCATGGACACAGGAGCATCTTTAATTGCTAATATAGAATTGTTTAAGGCGGCACACAGTTTGAGCAGTCAGGCCAAATGCTCCACATAAAATTTGACACCTACATTTCAGAACAAAAAGAAGCATTTTATTTTACTTATTTTAGAAGAAAATTAGTGCCTTTTCACCCATAACAGTTTCTACGTGATCACAAAAAAATATATTGAAATTTCCACAAGCAAAGTAAGCAATACTTATTCATATAAGAAAAGAAAAGAATTTTATTTCATGATTTTCCCCTCCTATGAAAGACAGTTATGCTTTTATACAGGCAAGCATTTCTTATCTTGTAAGACACAAGCTGAAAGTACAGTGAACTAGATTGCTACACACACGCTCCACGTTCATCCTTGTATTCTTTGGAATAACTGTCCAAATTTTATTAGGATTTTCTTATAATGATGTTATATGATGTCCTTGTTGTGATACCTGCATATGTAGAGATCTTAATATTGATTTACTATGTCTTTTGCTCATCCTTGAGCAGTGCAGACAGCAATTACAGCTGTTGGTGGTATCTATTTTGTCTTTTCATAATTGTCATTTCTAGTTCTACTTAAGATTAAAATATGAAAATTGCATCACGTGCACATGAGCAGAGCATCAGCTAGGCTATCAGCAATATCATGGCAGCATCATCATTTTAACCTCCGTCTTCTCCATCTTGTGTATGAAAACTGCACAGTGCAACATAAACTTTTAGAAGGAATGCATCATCACACGAGCTGCCTTGACAGAAAGCCCTCACTATGATCATTAAGATCTATCCCCCTAAATCATCACAGACAGAGAAACACCTGTACATTTGCACTAGGTGCCTGTGAATAGTTTTGCTTGGGTTGTTGTCTGAGATGGACAAGTTTGGCACTGATTCCTTAGCTAGGTCTGAAATTATTTACAGCCGTCTTGTCAGGCTTTGCTCAGCTAAAGTAGCAAAGGTGCTGTGGAACACACATCAACATAATCACACAATGGGTTTTAAAAAAGAAATAAATACCAGCGTTAATCATGAGTGTTCAGGCTCCTGATAATTTAAATAAATCGCACACCAATCATGTACCTGGATGAGAGATACGTACTTTGTGCAAAGAAACAACAGAAAATATTTTCAAACTGCCCATGTTTCTGATTTTAGAGAAGTAATTTTCTTTAACACTAGAAAAAGAAATCCTTGCACAGGTTGGCTTGGTGTGGGTTTCTTTACAATCTGCTCATGTACAACAACAACTGAGACAATGTAGAGTAAACATCAGATGTAACATCCCTGCAAACATTGATGCTATCCGCTGGCCTTCCCAAGCAGGGCATGCTGTCACTAGTCAGTGAACTAAACTATCTATTAAAAATGAAGCTAAACAAAGAAAAACAGAGTGAGAAGCAAAGAGTAGGTGTTTAGGTTAGTTTTTTGTTTATGCTTTTTTTTTTATTTCTGTAGCACTCCGACTGTTATTTGAAAAGATCTCTTGCACACATTTGGATACAGATGAGAACAATTAAATACCCTCTAATAATTAATGTATATGCAATCTACAGCATGCATTCTTTTCTTATTAGAGGCTGTGGGTTTTTTTGTTGCAATCTAGCTAATAAAGGCTTTCTTTTCCACAAGAGAATTTTGACAGGGTTGACTCCAGACGGCTTTCCAGCTGAGGTCTGGGGCCTTGCTGAACCTTCAAAATTTTCCCATTTGAGCTGCATCAAAGTGAAGGAAATTCAAGGATCACTAACGTCTCAGATGGTAGCACTTGCCCTAACAACCAAGGTTCAGGAATTCTTTGGAGCAGGCTGAGGTCATTTTTCTCCCCTTTTCTCCTAATGCTTTTCTCTATTAATCAGAGCTCACAGCTCAGATTGGTCTTCAACTTCCTCCCAATCCTTGCTAAGCCTGTCATTTCTAGCTATTATTTACTTTAATGGACTTTGGCTGATCCCTTATGAAGCTTTGGATCTGAGAATAATAAGGCTGGAGAGTAACGGGCACAGACATGGGTGTGGGTTTGCCTGCAGATTAACCGTGGCAGATGGGCTTTATTGCGGTTTCCTGTGTGCCGAGTGTTGATTGAGAGGGTATAATGAGAGAGGTGGTGTCTGCACAATGGCTGCAGCCACTTCATTGCACCTCGCGTCTAAACAACCCCATTTTTCTAAATCTTTGGGTTGTGAAATTTTAGGAAGTCAGAGCACAAGAACAAGTACAAAAACAACTGTAAATAACCATGAATGTTAATCCAACCCTAATTGGTCCCTTCTTTCATTATGGGTACATTTTGCTGAGCTTTTTTTTCCCCCCTCCTTTTAACAAATGAATGATATGGACAGCTCCGAATACATCTGACTTTTATAACAGTTTAAAGCAAATATTACTCCATATCAACTTATATAATTATTAATATTAATGTCTCATTAGTTTTTGCATTATTAACTTCAGCAGCAAAAACTTACCTTGCGATCATCTTGTTATTCTTTAGGTTTTTGTCATCTCGGGGAAATTTGTTTGAATTAAATTATCTATTGTCTAGAGAATATAAAAAATAACAGCAGGAAAATTGCTTATATCTGGCAAAATGTGTTAAAAATATGCTTTTCTTAGTCCAAACACCATCAATTTTCAACAGCGATCAGATAATAAATTATTTTCAGCCATAGGTACTTTCAAAAGATCTTTTACAAATTCCCCATTTTAAAGATTTTACTTAATTCCTCCCTTTCACTGATGGATTAAATCACAACTATTGATTCTTTTCTTCCTTTGGGGCTTTACCCATCTGTCCTAACGCTTTCATCCCAGCACCCCTTGGGCTGAGAGAAGTGTTCTACAAATGAACCAGTGAAAACCTGGAGAAGATTCCAGGTCAAGTTTGTGTACAAGAGTTTAAATTTTTAGTGACAGTCTTCCCTTACCACAGACGAAAGTTTCCACACACAGCCGCACAAGCTAGCCCCACCAATTATCCCCCTCCTTTGAAAACCATTATCAAGTTTTTCAAAACTTCTTTCATTTCACTGTTGTCATTCGATGAAAAGGAAACTAACCACCATGTCAAGACAACTCGGCTGCCTGGCAACCAAGGGCCACATTTTAATTCTGACTTGCTTCTGGTCTTGACTAATGGAAAGTGACTATGTTAAGCCAGTCAGAAGAGTTGTTTGTCACTTCTGAAATGCAAACAAAACTATATTGTTTCGAAAGTCCAGGGCATGATTGATGTAAAGATTTACAGTAACATCATTCATTTGCCCTTGTGTTTTAGTGGGATTGATGTCATATCTTTTCATGGTTTATTAAACGCTTTGCAAGAGCCCAAATATATGATGCTTTTTGTCCTGAAGGATCTAAAGAGATTTTCCTTATGTAAGAAAACTGGCCTCCAACTTGTGAGATTTAACAATGCTATTCACTATGTGCCTATAATTTAATAGGAAACATCAAGCAAGGCACCAGAATGTATATCAAACTGACCAGGAGGAAAAAAAAAAAAAAAAAGCCAGCACAGAAAGCAATCAACAGTTTTGGGGGAGGGCCAAAAAAGATACACTGCTGACTTGCTGGTTATATAAAGCTTGTTTAGAAAAGCTTTCCCACAGATAAATAATTTTTTTCCACTTTTAATATCAAAACCCAGTCACAAAGTTTAAATTCTGCTCTCTACTTTAACTACCTATGCAGAAACAAATATAAAAAGTGTCCATTGCACTAAATTGTAGCTAAAATCATCGTAAGTAAGAATCAACATCAATTATCTTGACAACATATGATAGATTCAAACAGGTTTTAACAGTTTCCTTTCAAAGTCATCTAAAAAAAATCCCCCCTAAAAACAATTATATCGCACATTATTTTTATAAAGGCCAGATTGACATTTATTTCAAATTAATGACCAAAAGAGGATGAACGAATCTACCAACAGTTTTCTCCTCTGGAACAGGCAGATGGATTCTCACAGTCTCCCTGTATTATATATATAAAATTGTATGTATATGTGTATATAAAATTGTATGTATATATATATATATATACATAATAGATAGATAGACACACACTCTTCGTCATTATATATTCAAAATGTTTGCATGGGTCTGTGTATATATACACACACAAATATAAGCAGGAAGGAAACTAAAGTTGTTGCGGTAAGTTCTGTTCTATTTCAAAAATTATAAATCACTTTTCAAATTTCTATTATTAATTGATGCAATAATTTGATGCATATTCAGGACAGTGGGCAGTTGGATTTTCTACGTATACTCACACTGGTATCACTGATGTGTTAGAGCTATGTTCAAAAATCAATACATTTCCTTTTAACTGTTCTGATTATACCTGTTAATAAGACTTGTCATTCATATTTTAAAATAGATTTCTATTCAAGCTGAATCAAATCTCTTCAAGCAAGAATCAAGCTGTTGTATACTCAGCTCATGCAATACAAAACATAGTATCTTGAGCTAACAGGATGTGGAGCATTATCTCCTATGTTGTCTATCCTGACCAGATGACAAGTTCAAACTTTTGAGTGGTCAGCTCAGCACCAGCACCACACCCTCCAGTGTAAGAGGATAACGATATTGATTGCAGCGGGCTGCAAGGAGCTACAGCAGTACAGCAGTATTGATATCAGTGATGTAAGCAGCTGTCAGAGCCATAAAAACTTTCAGCTGAGGGCCATGCTGCAAGAGATCAAAGCGCCTGGCAGAGGACAAGCAGAGACAGTCCAGGGCTGACGCTGTACCTGCCATACAGATGGGTGCAGCAAGGGGATCCATTTTACTTGCACTGTGCCCACTGGTGGTGTGTTCATGCAAAACTGTGCCAGGAACCTCACATGTCCACAGTCAGAAAGGGCAGGCTTTGAGCTCCTGCTGGGAAGGGCAAATCCCATCTTGGAAGGTGTGAACTTAGAGCATTTCCTTGTTTGAGTCCCAGCCTCAGCAGAGACCAATTCAGGACTATCAAGGAATCCTGAATAATCCTGCTAGACCAAAGCACTTAGGCCTTGGGGCTTTGCTGCGTAAGTGAATTCCACTTAGTGCTGATTGTAAGAAAAAGAGAAAGTTAATTGTACAGATTTACTGCACAAATGAAGCACAGTAGTATGGATGCAGGCCTGTCCACATTCCAGAAAATAATTAAGATCCTGCCAAGGTCTGCTACTTTAAGATCTCTCAATGCATGATTTAGTTGAAGCATTAGTGACCTCAAGGAAAGAGAAGAAGGAAGGGAAGCAGCTGCCTGATCTTTCCACTGAATGGAAGTCAAGACTGGCTCAGAAACAATAACTCCATTGACTCAGGAAAATAAATATACATTCATTCAGAAAGATTATCTAATCAGTCTAGGTCTAGGTATTAGGTCAGTGGATTACCTCAGCCGATCGCCAGTCTCCATAAATCCTGCACCTCCAAGAAGGAACAAATTAAGAACATTCACATTCCAGGACCACAGCACTTTTACAGTCCTCACGATAGCCAAAAAGAAAAAGCTGGGTGTAAAACTGCATCTCTGTTGCCAAATTACACACACAAAGCGAGTTGTAAATCAGCTTCACCCCAGGGAAGGTGAAGCTGTAAACTACCTATCATTTTACATGGCTACACATAACCATCATGGTGGAGGAAACCCAAAAAGGTCAAGAGATTTTTCTAAACCACCTACATCTCTGGAGTAGCTCAAGAAGCCGTGTAATCTGAAGTCCTCTGATTGTATCTCTGCTGTTTTCTTTTTTTTTCCTTATGAAAATGAACATGTAGCTTTCTAACTGCCTTCAGCTTCTGTTGAATTAAACACAATCCAGTGTCTCTAGAGCAGCACTTAGGCAATTGTGCTTTCCCCTGAGTAATTCTTCTGGGGGAAAGAATACATAACGAAGCCCTCAGCTGACAATCTGGGAGGGCTGCCACTGGTTATTGCCATCAGTTATTTTTCAACTGATTCAACAGTGTGTGATAACACAAGGGCTGAATGCTTGTAGCTACTCCTTTTCAGAAAACAGAATTTTCTCAAAGACCAAACAGTTCCTCTTAAATCCTAGAGATTACCCAAAAGTTTCCAGTAACCTACTGGAGACCAACTCAAAACTAAAAAAAATACAAATAATAATATTATTTTTTTTGCAATATTCAATGTTCCTTTCTCAAAATAACCATGCAAATGAAATTGCAGTGCAACTGACTGAAACTTTCTACAATTGCTTCAGGTTCATAAACATTTGATGAACTCAGATTAAATTTCAATTACAATGCAAGCACTTCCATGAGCAGCAGAATGAAAGATACCTGCTCTCCTCTGGCTTTGCACTTGCAGTCAAGATTCTCTGTGACCTAAGGAGGTGCAAAACTCCACCTGAACGTGATGCCCTAGGTGGGACATTCTCTGTGTTCAAAGACTGCTAATACCTTAGGAGCCTTTCCCATAGTGAGAACAACAGCCCATCTAAAATTGCTACCTATTTCAACAAAACAACTTGGCCAGTGGAACCAAATAGAATATAGCCTGACACAAACATAAAAATCATGCAGAGATGCATGATCATAAAAAGCCAGTTTCCAAACAGGCTAAAAATTAGGTTCTCTTGTGCACAGTGAAAGCCAACAACAGGGGAAGGCCAAAGTACGTGAACGCAAATTGATAAATGGCTTGGTGGTGAACCATTGGTGTTCCTGTCTGCCACAAAAAAGTCATTTTTCTCCAGCTCCTAGATAAGCTGCCCTCTATAATAGTTCCTTGATTTTCCATCTGCTTTAGCTAAAGCTCTTTCATCTGTCACCTTGCATACTGTTGCTTTCTCTCTTTCAGCTGCTAGAGAGCTCACCTTCTTCCTGCACTGCAGACACATTGCCTATTCTGATCCCTTTGTTAATTCTCATTAGTGATGGCATTCACAGCCCACACCGTCACTCCAGCAGGGCAGGCAGACCCCCCGCCCCTGCTTTCAGCTTTTCCTTGGTTCTCCCCAAGCCTCTCAACCTCACTTCTGCCAGGTCAGGGCTCTTCAGCTGGGCTCACACTGCCCCCTGTCCCCAGCCAGGTCTCTCACCCTTCAACTCCTTGAATCACAACTTGTTCCTCCGGGTGATGCACCAGTGCCTCACATTGTGCTTCTTTGTCATCTTTACATTGTATGTTCCTTTCAGCAGTGAATATAGGTTATTTATGTTGCACACAGTGCCCTGCAAATGTAGGGGACTATTCTAATGTGAGATAAATAATTACTATAATTAACAGGAAGAAAAAAAAATCCTCCTGGCAATTTGTCACAACTAAACATCTCTTTCCTTGCTAGATATTTTCATATTTATGGCATGTACATAGATCCCTTTTGCCTCTGTGTAGGGACCTGCATCTCCCATTAGCAGTAATGGGAATTATGTGTGTTCACTGAGGGGAGACTGTAGTCTACCCTAGTTGGTGTGCTGTGCTAGCTGTGTTTTATTGGATCATATGGAGCATGAAAAAAAAAATAATAAAAAAATATTTTCCATCTTCATTGTTCAGAGAAATATGTAGGAAGCCCCTGAACACAATCATGCTTTTAATTAAGTGCTATTTGCAGGTGCTATTTCTCTCCAATTTCCTGTAGCCATTTCTAAAAGAGCAATAACAAAAAAATAATCTAAAAAAATAAAGTGATTAGGCATAAAAATTAGCTAGTTACTAGACTGATGAGAAATTAAAAAAATGAGCAATTTTAATAAGCTACATTTTAAAACTGTAAACGTCCTTGTATGAGTAGATGCTGAAAAATACTAAACTTCATTTCACTATCAATTTTCTGATTCATCTGAAGAAGTTCATTATCTGTTAAATTGAAGGCAAGCCTCCCACAGAGGAATGCTATCTAAAGATGGATGTGTTTGTGTGTGAAAGGATAGCCTTTCTTAGCTGTTTATCAAAAAGACAGTCATGGACTAGTTACTATATACTTCACTACTTCATAAATATAACACACGGTATATCTGTACAATCATATGACGGTGGTTCATTTTTGTCATCTGATTTTGGCACATTAATACAAATTTAGTACAAACATCTAAAGTTATGCTGCTAGGAATGTTGCCATCTGGTTTTAATGAATATCTGGGGTCCATTTTTCAGTTAAGCTTTTCTTATTGTGTTGTGTGTTGCTTTTTCCAAGCTATCTGCATAATTGCTTAAAGATTTTACTGCAAAATTAATATCCTCACTGTGAATGAGAGAGAAGGGCAAAAACCAGGATGACAAAGGCTGAAATGAGGTGAAAGGCAAATTCAATTTTTCCTTGCACCATAGAAACCTCGTCAGGACTAGCTTTATCTGGTAATCCACATTTAAACTTTAACCTGTAGGGGGGCTCTTTGTGTTAGTTAATGTAAGCATAAAAAGAGTCTGAACCACTAATCAGATTAATCATATTTTGTGAGACTCAAAAGCTTCATTAAAAGGACCTCGTTTCCAAGCTACACATTTCAGAAAGGGAAAAAAAGTTGGCTATGAAAAGGAAAGAGTAACACTGAAATTCAAAAAGACACAGACTGTGTGTCTCCTGGAATTAAACCAAACAGAGTAAGAACTGGAACAACACCCACCTTAATAAAATACACCTTGACCATGCCAAAATAATTGGGACATTTTGTTATGGAAATTATGCATTCCCTACATTTACAAAGCTTTATCTTACACATAAGAGAGAACTATTTATTAGATAAATACAATAAACATCTTCTCTTTTCTACTATTTATGGAAGTCTCTCTTTTCAGTGATGCAATCATGTTTCCCAAGTATTTCAGGTGACCCCTCAGAAACAAGAAAAGGTGAGCTTCAGAAGAATAAGAACTGGAACATGTCATTTGTAGACAGATTATTTACAGTCACACTAGAAACATCCCAGTTCCCTAAAGAGCATGAAAGCAAGAGAGCAAGATTCTTCCTCAAGTTAGTGCAGCATTGTGTTTCAAAAACAAAATTACTCTATATTGTAATAAGCAAATAGTTTGCCACAAATGAAGCTTCAACAGACTTTTGTCCATGTCTACGGAATAGAACATCAGAATCCCAATCTCAAAATTTTAGATATCATGGTCAACAAAAATTTTCACTTAGGACAGTGTGAAGTCCCAACTTACCCTGCATCACTGTGGAGTTAGCAAATGTCTTAAATCACAGTGAGCAAATGAAGCACATTAAAGTAGTTAAACAGATTATACTTTAGGGAGAATTTAAGAGGTAGGGAAAGAAATCAAGACATGACATCACTGGGATGATCACTTGAAATTACTGACACCTATTTTCCAACCGTGGAAGAGGGAAATAGGCATAACCTCACCTTTATTTTCCAGGCAAGATGGAGCATCCTCATGCTGCCAAACTGTTTTCTTGTATTTCATCATTATATTTGCAATTTTCTCTTTCCACAAGTTGACAAGATCTCTTCATGATCCTGCAAGTTCTGTGATCCTGTACAATAAGTCAGCTCACTCCCAAGCCAATTTAGTTAACCTAGAAACACATTTTAATGCTTACACTGAGAACTCCACTCCACAAGGGGTTAAACAAATTCATTATTTTATAAATGCATATTTACTTACTTTTGTCCATAATTTTACAGAGACATCCTGACTCAAAAGGCACTGCTCATACTGTTAAGTAAAGAGGCAGCAGATGAGGGATGAGGAATCTTCTGCAGAAAAAGCCACCAAGAAGTTGTCATTGTCTTCTCAAGCTCAGAAGGGAAAGGTACAATTTGGGTGGCTAAAGCCCTCTTCCATCTTCACTTCTGAGGACCTGTTGTCCATATTGCACATGCTGTAGAGGCTTGAAAGAAAACACAACTGCCCAGCTTCTTGACACTCCACAGGCCTTATACTGCACACACAGTTTTATCATCACAAACTTTCATTTTATGACTGCACTCCTGAACGTGTGCCACTGTGTGCCCTGAGGTCTTCATTGTTCCTTCATCAAACCAAGCAGCTGTCAAAATGTGCCTCAGCTCTGTCCAGCACACATTCTCCAGCTTTCCCTTCCAAGGAAAAGGAAGGGAGAAAGACTGGTGGATGCCAAGGTCTTGCTCCAGTGAGGAGCTGGGACCTGGCCAAGGACAGACTTCTGGGTTCTTACTGTAAATGTAGACTATGATACCATCAAAATCCTCAGAAAATATCATGAGTCTATGTTATTTACAAGCTGACTTCAGCTTGTCTGCACCCAAATAAATCTGAAGGAAGTTCACTGTCTTCAGTAGAATATTTCTTAGTCTTAGCCGGTGCAATTTGAAGCAGAATTTGGCCCTTTAGATAATAAGCAAAAAGTGCCACCCTAAAAGTACAGGCACAGAGTGCCTAAACATAAAGAGAATCATTCACAGATCTGGCCTACAGCTGTGAATTTAAATAACCCAAAGCCAACTCCAAAACTGAGATATTTTAAATAAGGGAAATAAAGAAAAGCACTAGGATTCACGCTATTTTGTGTGGGATAAGGTTTCCTCAGCCTTCCTGCCTCTCTTTGCTTGATGGTAAATTCAAATGGAATCCACACAAACACTGTCCAAGTGTGTAAAATCCCAAGCCCAGGAGTTTGTGTTGCTGACCTTTGCTCACCTGCACTCTTTTGAACACCTTGTTTTCAGGCGGTCCTTCTGGCTGTACCTCATTTGCAATTCAACCAGCAGGGGGGAGAGTCAGGAGCCCCAGTTCCTCTCCCTCACAGCACTGCCAGGCTTGCACAGAGTCTGAGTCACCCTCATGCCACTCGTGCTTCCACAGGGCACGTCCATTACCTGAAAGATGCAGCAAACTTCAAAGGCTGGAAGGGTTCAAGCTACTCTCATTATTGCACACAAAATACTATACTTAAGAAAAAAAATTGTTTAAATTCTGGGCTCGGTAGGTAATGACATCTACTGAGACCATTTAAAAAAAAAAAAACCTACAAACAAAACCGCCAATTTAAATACATCTGCATTTGTTCAAGTAGAATGATGACAGTCACCAATGTATGCACATTTTGTGACCTGTTGTTCACAAAGATCTCGAGAATCCATGTGAGGAGCTAATCATTTACTAATATCTGACCCTGCTAAGCTGTATATTTGTAAATCCAAGCAACTCAGGGACTGCTGAGACTGTTACCCAAGCTAGGTGAGAAGGTCAGGTCCACATTACCTGAGCTGTGTAATGTCATTTGTCTCTGCTCAATCCATTATAGATTTTTCCTTCTTCAGGAAAAACAGCTGTTTAACCCTGTCAACAATATACTTACATGTAAATCCTTTGAGATAATCCAGATTTGGCTGCAAAGGCCTATACTGATCTCCAATGGAAAGGAAAAGGAAAAGGAAAAGGAAAAGGAAAAGGAAAAGGAAAAGG